>JAQIYE010000707.1:0-11020 GCA_034699765.1 Xenyllodes armatus
AATTATTAGTCATTATGGTGAGATGGCAATGCTCTTTGGAAGTAGAAGGTTAGAAATATTGCGAGTACTTGAAGCAATTTCTTTGGCATTTATCATTACCTGGGCTTTGAGAGAGAAACATTGGTCAAAATTGTTTATTGTTAGGAAATACAATGCTGTAGCGGCCTCAACTGTGGAAGCTTACGTTTTGGGTGCTGACGACTTTAACAAATTGCTTGTCAAGTTTCCAGCGGTGAGTTGATTTAAAAAGTTAAACATGATTGGCGAAATCAATTTTTTTGCATCTGGTAACTGAATATGCAGTAAAGGTGGCTTTTCAATATTGAGTTTTCTTTTCTTTACATGACGCTCAATCAGGCAAGGGAGGAATTACTAAATCATGTAGTTGGAATGACAAATGAACAATTTGAGGATAAAATCAGGAAGGGAAGGCATGCAGAGAAACTTGAATACAAAGAATTAGTTCGACAACACACTGAGGACTTGAGAAAGTACCTCCGAGCTCATGAGGTCAACATTGAAACCCCATATCCTCCTGAAGAAAATGGACTCAATGAGACGGGGCCCAAGGGGTTGAGACTTAGGTACTGGGACAACAAAAATGATTTTTGGAGAAACTATCTGGAGAATCTGAAGCTCATCGTTAGACAGTGAACAGAATTTATATGAATTTCTGAATGAATATTGTTTTTATTTACAGAATTGAACCTTTTGTTGGATTTGGAACAGAGGATGAGTCTCTTCCTTTCCTGTATTTTGCCTCGATGTAAGTTTTATTTAGTATAATGGGAGATAGGGTGCAAAATTGAAAGTCTTAGCGTGCCCCATGTTTTGAGCAAGCAAATGACCTCTGCCCCTCATACCAATACATCTCATCCAAAGATTAATTGGATATTTTAAGCACTTTTAATTGAGGTTTTCGTATTGGTGAAAGAGGAACAGATGTGTACTAACGATAAGAGCAAATGCAAATCTGTAATATTGTTTAAAATTTCTTTGAAAAAATAATTTATTTTCCTTGTGGTCCCTATTCTTAGGTTCCGATCCATGAGGCACGCTAGCTAAGGATTTTCAAGTTTAACTATTGAAATTTTAAGTTTTTGAATATCTCCTATCAGTAATGTGAAAGTTCACTTTCCCAAAACTTTTCAAAATTAGTTCAGAGCATTCCTTTGTAGTAGTAACTTTGGCTCTAATGAGCTTTGAAAATACGAAAGGCAAAATAACAAACGGCAGAAAACTAAACTTTTTGATCATTTTGCAAACTTTGTTATTTACAGGAAGCGTCGTTCGTTCAAGTTTTTGATCCATCCAAATTGTGGATTTATAAGAATTTATCTTCGAATGATCATGTTGACCGTCCAGTTATTGACCCCATGTCTAGCTCTCTTTATCCTAACATTTTATGATTCTTACTGGGGAAGACTAGACCCTCATGCAGAACACTATGATTTTGTGTCGGATAGAATAGAGTACATTGTCTATTTCTACATCTTCCTCCAAATAATTATCCCATATGAATTTGAAAAAGGACTGTACTGTAAAGTATTTTGGCAAATTGCAATTAAGTAAGTTTGGATCTTTGAACTTGTAATGGAATTAGGAAAATGAAATTATAAAAGTACAATGTTTTTTTTTAAAAGTTATCTGACTACAGGAAGAGCTTGGTTCCTTGACATCATCCCATCAATTCCTTACCAATATTTTTTTGATGCTCCGGTTGCAAGAAGGTTTGCTCTTCTAAGATTTCTTAGATTGGTGAGTTAAATGAATCATGATGATTTTTACCTTTCGAAATCTAATTTCTTTTTCAAAAGCTGAGAACCCCTTGCCTTTGTATCACTTTCCCCCAACGTTGGGACTTTTATAGATTCCATTCTATCAAGTCCTCTTAAAACGTGGGGATGATCTTGAAGTTAGCTCTTATGACTATAAGATGACCTTGTCCATCTCCAGTGGATTACTCATTTGTCATATTTTTGCATGCTTGTTTTGGTTCGCCGGTTGCCCCGTTATGTCAGAGCACGTTAGCTCAACGGGTGCGGCAGGGGGTAAGTCCCTTTCTTAATTCTTGAATATTTGGGCTCTTTGCGTTCAAAAATGGAAATGGAGATGCTTATTAAAATGCTATTTCAGAATGTCCTCCCCAAAGTTGGGTAACATGGGTAAGAGCAGACTACATCGCGAGCCTTCCAGACATGAGTGAGAATTCGCGTGCAATGTACGATCGTTGGAACACACCAAGGAAATGGTACATCAGAAGCTTGTATTTTGTGATCACAACGATATCAAGTGAGTTTAGATTCTCAATTCATAAATTGCTTCCTACATTTGATTAAGTTATAAACGATGTTATCAAATTATAACTCAAAATTTATCTTTCAGAGACTGGATTTGGTAAGTTAATCGGAGTCTCTGTGACAAATTCAAAAACAATCATCAATATTCATTCTTTGAATTTTTGGAATATTGATTAATTGAGTTTTATGTTTTTGCATTGTTTAGGGGATATCGTTCCACTTAATTTTCTCGAGATCCTTCTCACAATCATTTTCTTCTTGGTCGGATGTTTTGCTCTCTGTGTCGTATTAGGAAATATAACAACTGGACTTGCATCCCAAACACAAGCTAGACGAGATTTCTTTGATAGGATAAGAACTATTTTGGTAAATTAACTAAAGACCACGTAATAGTAAGCCTAGACCTCCATCAATCAATCAAAAAAGAAATTTGAGCTTCAACAAAATTTCCAATTTGAATTTTTAGGACCATTTACGACGGGCAGGGCTCTCTGAATTTACTCAACATGTAGTCCTTGGACATTATGCGACAATTTGGGACAGTTGTAGGGTAAATTATCTAAATTAAATCTCTTTTAAAAGTAATTCGGCAGCAACTAGAAATTGTTCGTAATTTACAAAATTTATTTCTTGTTCAAACAGGGGCAACCCTACCACGTCGCCTTCTCAGTTGTTCCTCTGGCTCTTCGGTATGATGCCTTTGCTGCTTGTTACGCCAAGGTCATTACAAAGGTGGGCAATTGATTAAAAATATTTAATTACATCCAAAATTGTTCCTCAATCAAAGCATCAGTTTAACTTTTGAAAAACCTATCCCTTTCAGAGTCGATTCTTTACTGTCGACAAAAATATGTCTTTCATTCGAAACATTTGTCGAAATATGGAACATTACGTCTTCACCCCTGGACTAGAAATTGTTCAAATGGGTGAGGATGGTGGGGCTCTATTCATTGTCCTCAAGGGAGAAGTCATGGGTTTCCTCGTTGACAAAAAGACTGGACAATTAAAACCAGTTCGTAATTACATTCGTGGTGATGTTTTTGGAAAGGCTCCAGGACTCTTCCAAGGGCTTCGCTACAATAAAACTTACAGAGCAGAGAATCTAACAGAAGTCCTTCGACTCAGTTCAGAGGATATTGTGACTGTTAGTGAAAAGTATCCAAAATGGAGATCATTCCTCTTGGACCTCATCAATGTCAAGTACCGATCCCTCAGCAATACTCATACACACATCCTGTACTCCGAGCGGAAAAAGACCAAGAGGGATGTCATGAGTGATTTTGCAGCTGAGCTCCTCAAGGAACTCAAGGATAAGACAACACTGGACTTTCTCTTTGGGAAGGATTTTGAGGCTCGAGATGCTGCTACCCTGACAAATGAACAAGTGTCTCGGATCCAAGCTGGGCTTGAGTCCATTACAACGATTCCCAAGGGTAAGGAGAAGGATCCTCCTCAGTCTCCACAAGCTCAATCAATTAAAGCAACTAGTGCGATTGATGTCCTGAGTCCAGTGAGTTCTACAAAGGATGTTGATATTGAACAAGAACGGAGTCCTTCAGGCTCAGCCCTCAGCTCAGGCTCAGTCAATGATCCTAAGGCTAAAAGAAGTTAGTTGGGGCTTCCTGGAGTGATTGGTTTTTTGTTGTATTCAATATAATTCATTTATGAGTTAAATAAGTTCGGAGTTGTTTAAACGTTATAATTTTCTAAGTAAAACCTACTAATTAATAATTGATATATGAATCTGTTAAACATGTATCTCTACTTGTTTGATTAAAATATTTAAAAAAAGCAAGGATAATTTTCAAAAATATTATCCACAGTGATGTTTCTCCAGTTAAGGATATTTGGTTTTAAAAGTGTTTTGATAGAATTTGGAAAATTAATTGTCATGAAGGGTTCCGAAATTTCAGTTTCCAAAGAATCCTTTCAAATTCATACACTTTACTTTACTTCCAAGAAAACTTGGAATTTTAGGACAATTCTAATTCTAGCAATTTTAGCAAAAGGATAATGAGTTGGAGTTGGAATATTAGAATGGATGTAGAGCCTAAAATAAATATTCTAAACATTGGGGCAAGCTCAGACATGGTTATGTTTCCAAGTATTTCCGAAAATTACCCCTTTAAACTCCCATTCCCATCTAGGAATATTTGTATCTCTTGTGCTCTAATTCTAGCACTTGGACTTGGAAGTTCTGTGGGCTTTTGTTTTTTTGTTAGAGATGGAACTAGCAAGATGAGATTTTCAACCCTTTCTTTTTTTGCTTCGCCTTGAGCTGTCGCTGTTGAGTTACATTTGTACCCAATTCTATATCTCCGTCTCCTTCACACCTATTGATTTCTTATTTTTCCTTGCTCAAAGGTCTCTTTCCAACAAGAGGGATTGAGAGATCTTTCCGGATAGGATCAGAGATTAGATTATGGCCAGACTTATTAAAGCGATAGAGAATGTTATGAAACTACATTGGATTGTAATCCTAAGTTTATCTTCCAATGATTAACTATCCGAAAATACATTTACTTCAATATGCTCCCGTCATAAATTATACCTTCCTTCCTTCTATCCAAGAGAAGGATTTCAAAAAAAAATTCCAATTTCTAAAAAATATGTTTCTTCTAAAATATATTCATGAATCAATAAAAAACATCGAGGTCAGTTTATGATTTTTTCTGGATCATTTTATATTAATCCTAAATTTCTTTAGGGTAGATTAGGCTCAACGCCAATACTTTTAAACTTCATTCATCCATTAAATTAAAAGTTCTCTTTAAAAGGTTATATTTGGTTGAAGACATCAATAAAATTATTGTCGAGTTTAACTTTTATGGCTAAACCATGTAAAACCAGAATTTTCAAATTTGAACAAGATAGCAACAACTCCAATTTTCTAAATAAATCCTATCCGATTGGAATTCCAATTGTCCTCTACCCCATATAATAACATAGCATAGGAACAAGAAGAAGGACGATGATGATGACGAACAAAATCCAACATCCAACCCACAAAAAACCTAACTAACGTACATGGTAGAAAAATAAAATGTAAACTTAAAAAAAAGAGTTTCTGCGTCGTAATATCACACAAAAACAGGTACGAGATAAATAGAGAGAGAATAGATGTAGAACGGAGTAGAAATATTATTATGACGCCAAAAAGGAAGGGTTAGCTTTTAGCTTAGCACGTAAGCTTGTATATGTATTCGTATTGGATATGAATAGAAACATTTATGTAAAGAGCTCCATATTGGAATATTTGTTGGAATATAGGAATTTTGGGGGTTCAGATTCAGACGCGTATTGAGTGGTGACTGTGTTGGAGTGTGTTTTAAAACTTTTTTAACTTTCTCTCCCCCCCGTCGTAAAAATTAATTAACAGACTTTAAAAATGGATTAGTTTTCATTTAAATTTTTTTAATTTGTAATTTCGATCAGATCCGATCCAAATCTGAAACAAATTAATTTTCTCATTTTTCTGTCTTTGAAATTTTGATTGAAATTAAAAACCAGATTCATTTTCCCCATTATAAACTAAATTAAAATATTTAAAACTGACTTAATAATTAATTTTTAAATGTTGTTTACCTGACCTTGACCTGACCTTTTAAAAGTATTTAAATAATCCGTTCCAAAACAAAAGCACAAGAAAGAAAGAAAGAAAGTATTTTAATTGAGGAAGGAGAGGAGTGGAGAGGGTGCAAGCACAAGCACTAAAGTGCATTTAAATAAATTAATTTTTAAAGAAAAAAAGGATCAAGTAAGGATATATAATAATTAAAATAAAAGTCATTATTATTAGTAATTAATTAGATAATAAAAGTCATAATAAGTGGTGTATCCTGCCTGGATCAAAGTCGACCATTGAATTAATTGACGACTCGACTCTTGACTCGAAGGAAAATTGACGAGAATTCCTCTTGGAATCGAATCAGGACTACCTCTACCTGTGACCTGGACTTTTTTGCTGGAATCGAAAGAGATCGATTGATTGAACAGCCACTGATTGTCACTTCTAACTAATCAAGGGAACTAAAAAGAGGATTTCGATCAACAAACGGTAATTTGACTTTTTTACTAATTAATTAAATCAATTTTAACAACAAACGTTGATGTATGTATTATGGTATAGACATTTTTGGCTTGCTTGTAACCTTCTCCGCCGTGTCGAACTAGGGTCTCCTTCCTTTGTCTATTTAATTAGTAGCTCATTTTTATTCATGTATACCCTGGGCCTGGGCTGAACCCATTGTTATTGTTAATTTATGCATAAATGGACGATTCTATTACATTGAATTACTGGTGAATGTTCAGTCGTCAGACATATGAATCCAGCATCCTGGCAAGATCCATTCGTCCTAAAATCCCCAAAGCCAAAAATGTAAAATTAAAAGTAGCATGCATTTGTTTGCATTTTGCTCCTCAAATTGCACAATTAAATTATTCCAGTTTACCAGTTGGTGATGTCTCATTGAGTTGTGAACCCATTTGTTTGCCACGAAATACATTAATTTTGTTCAGTCGTTTACGTTCAAACTTTATTGATTGGATTTGAAACATGAATGAATGAAATCCAATTGAAAATGGACACGTTTTGTGGCAATATAGGCATTTAGATCATTTGGATGAATGATGGATTTGTAGGTGAGCTCTTCTATCTGAGAATGAGAATCTGAGTAGTATCATGTAACCAGTGATTGCTAAATATTAAAATTAGTTTTGGAAAACATTTGCATTAAATGTGTTTAATTTTAATTCATTCTACATATAAGGATCTGAATCTCCAACCAACCAACCATCACTTCAAATTAGAAATGAAAGGGTTAAATTATGGGTTTTATATTTGAAAGTTTGACGAGAGACGAGAGAATCCAATGCATTAATGCATGTAGTAGATACGGTCATTCTCAACTCAACAAATAAGAAATTCTGAAGTAGTGCCAAATGCAATATGCAGAAACACTGAAAGTCTATTGTTCACATTCTATTTTGGGTTCTAATACTGTAAGTAGGTAAAGCTTTTAGAATTTTGTCATTCTTTTTTAGTTATGATTTTGAGGTACATATCTCTTGTTCATATTCGAGCTAATATGTTATGATATATGATACAAGAAAAAATAAGAAATCAAGAACGAAACGAATCAGCTACAAAGTAGGAAATTGGGACATATTGGCATGGGACAAAACATTGACAAAAGCAATACTCATCCATTCAGAAAGGATTAATTTTTAGCAATTGTAGAAATGCTCATAATTAGCAAGATGAGGTTGGACTGGTTATATTCAAAAACCAGTTTGATTGAATGCATAATTGATTTGATTGAACATAAGATGTTTTTTAGTTTAAGAAAAGGTTGGCCTGTAGGTGTAGGCCATAGTTATTCGTGTTATATGGTTTAAAGATTTATACAAGGAAATGTTTATGTTTATGGATTGGAAATTTCCATATATTTCTCAATTCTCATTTAGAACAAAACAAAAATCCAAAGCCCACAAGAAGTCCATATTTTACTTTGTATAAAATTGTAAGTAGGGTAGGGTAGGAAGTAGTTCAAATTGTTTTTGTTAAAAATTTGGCTTCAGTTCAGTTACCTCTTAACTGGTCTGTGAATGAGTGAAGTTATAGAATTATTATAGTTCTCACCAAATGCTAAAATCAATTTGATGTTTTATGTGTTATTGATCTAGCTCTAGCACTACGTGCTTTGCTTGTTTTTCTTGCCCGTTCTGGGTTTTTGTTTGTCTTGAAAAAGGATACAATGAATGTAGGGAGACCGATTGTTAGTTTCTGAGTTTTTATATGCGTCTTTCTGCAATTAACAAGGAAATATTGTGTTCTTTTCTTGTGGCTGGCTATAAATAAATCTGTTTGTGTTTGGTGAAGGGGTGAATACTCCTGAACTCACGCTTTAAAAATGTGAGCGATGGAGTCTTCCTTGTGTTAAGGTGTGTTTAAGAAATAGGCGAAAAATTGTATAATAGACTTGTTTTCTTTAAGTTGGGTTTGGTTTATGGGTGTTGATGTATTTTGAGCTTGCTCATTGAATAGAACTAACTTGTCGAGCTTAAAATTCAAGATTAGATCCTAAGTATATTTGATGTGATTTGGGGATATCTCTGTAAGTTTGTATTGTTTTCAACTAGTTAATTCTAATTTTTTTATATTGTTGTTGGTTTTCTAATAGGATTGGACTTTAGAAGACTGGTGATATTCAGTTAATGAAATGGCAACTCCTAGAACTAGAACCAAGTCAAGTGCTGGACGAATGGAGAGTCGAAAGGGAAATGAATACTACGCTGGAGCTTTGTTTGACTCAGCTCCATCTATATCCGATCTCCCTTTGCCACCGACCGGTTGGACTGGACCTGCTCTTAGATCTCAGTCATCACCATCCTCTCCAGTTACAGTAACAAATCTAGGGACATCTGAAGTATCTCAAATACTTAGGATCCCCGCTTATCAGTATGGAGGAAAGGACAGCAGCAATGTCTTCAAGTCATCCTCGTTCCCAGGACAAATCGGCAATTTTGAAATGATGATGAACAAGGAGTTTAAGAATAGGAGTCCAAGAGGTATGGGACATGGTGAACAAGTATTTAAGAAACCTGATCCTAAGGACTTCGGTGTCGTCTACAAAGCACCCCCGAGACCACGTCCAAATTATAATTTTAGCCCAAGTTCAAAGGGAACTCCTAGAGTAGAGAAGTTCACTAAGCTGTCTTCAGTATCATCGCCAGCTCCAGTCACGCCAGTGATCAAAGTTATGACTTCTCCCAAGGTTGCTACTCCTACAAGTGTACGAGAAGGGAATCCAGTTGGCGGAAAAAAGGCACGAGTGAGCCATAAGAATGAAGGTCTTGATCTCATGAATATGCTCCTTCGAGCTTCTTCACCCACCAAAGGGCCTTCCACTCCAAATAAAACTGTCCAACAACACAGCCAGGGTACACCTTCACGAGCTTCTTCTAAACCAGTATCTTATGCAATTGATTCTTGTCATGGGGGTGATGCAGGAGATAATCAAAATTTTCAAGAGATTTCCTCTCATTTGAAGACTCTTCTAAAAGTCACTGCTTAGTTGGTTGGAGCTATACCCGGATTGATTCAGTAACGATTTGACACTCTTTGACAAGGACAGGGGCCACAAATCCCAAGTACATATAGCTTACTACTCTCTTCATTTTTAAATCTTTAACTCTAATTCTCATGGGACAAATAAGGACATGATTGTAAACGTAGCTTTAGTTTTTTTCTCTCGTTTTACCACTATCGTCGGAGAGCGATTTTAAAATCGTACTTAAAACATTGATGTAATGTAAATTATATTCTTTCAATAACTTCGATTCAGTACAACTACATTGAATACAGACTTTAAGAAAAGCCAAAATACTACGGTAGATAGTCTGTTTAAGCAGGGAAATGCAACTACTAAATTAAGAGTTAAAATGGAGAAGGATTTTTGTTTTTGGAGCATCCACCAAGATTTTGAGAAGAATTGCTCCGTGTTTCACTAGTGGAAACACAATTTAAAGATATCAATGTTATTTAAGGTTTAGACAAAATCTGTGCTTTAAATAATATTGGTTAGTTTTGTTTTTAATAATTCGGACCTCCCTGGCCAAAAGACTGACACGAGTATCTTAATGAAATTCCAAACCCAAAACCCTCTTCCAAGAGAATGAGGGAATGGATTTCAGAGGGCACGAGTGAAAATCAACAATGGTCAATCTAAATTTAAAGTCTAATGAAATGAATCCTTTGTGATATCAGACAAAGTATGTTTGAGGTCAAGCTCAAAGTACAAAGCTATTTCCCTGCTCAACAATTTGTAGTCTTTCATAATTTTAGTAAAATAAGAATAGGTTAGTTTGACAAGTGTGATTAAAAATGTTTGGCACGTGGAAGAGATGAGGTTTGGGGCTAGTAGCCAAAAGTAATTGTGAGATTAAGATTAAGATTAAGATGATAGATTGAAAATGGTTATGTTGGAGTATTGATGGATGACCTTAATATGTGTGACAATCAATTTCGTGGGGAGCTAAATAATAAGTAAAAGTCTCTCGAAAGGTACGGTCTAGCACAAAAGAAAGGTCTCTGTAAGAACTTCGTAATTGTAATTGAACAGTGATATTTTATGTTATTCGGATTTGTTTAGTTCACAGAAGGAAATGGAATGGAAATTGTTAAAAGTAGACCCAGTATTTGTTAATGCTTCGATGACATACATACATTTTGTTACCAACAAAGCTTGTATTCAAGCGAATTTTGTCATACTCGCAAATTTAGTCTCGAATGGTTAACGAAAGACCAACATTCGTGGCATAAGTGTTTTTCCACTTTCTATTCTAACTTTAGCTGAACAGGACAATATCTTATTTAATTTTTTAAAAGTTGCTGTTTCTATTTAGAACTTGTTTTTTACTGTTTCAATATCGGTTTTGTATTGATGTCTTTTAACATATTTACTTGATTACTATCCGATTTCTAATTCGAATTATTGTAAAAGCCGTCAATCTCAACACACTTTTGATTTTGTTTAATTCAGACCTTTACTGTTTCAGAACTCATTGGCTATTAAACTCAAAATTGTTAAATTCAAGAAAGTATGTATGTAATAGATCTCTGTTTGAAACCACAATTACACCGATTAATATTAATAACTAGTATGTATTATTGCTAATCCATTTCCTATCAAGTGACATATCACTGGAGTCTGTACTCG
>JAQIYE010000708.1:0-11014 GCA_034699765.1 Xenyllodes armatus
TCATGCCAAATGTATTGAACATCCGTGTACGTGTTTCATTCTTATAAAATTGCTTCATACTTTCGCAATTTAATAATAAATGGTCAAAGTAGAATATTGAAATCCGAAATCAAACCATTCTCAAATCTAAATCTCACTCAACGAGCTTACACCAAAATTTGAATTAGAAAAAATCTAATAAACCACAATGAGAAGAAGAATTCTAATTTTAACATCCATGAAACTCCACAATAGCCCATTTTTATGACTCCTATTGAATAATGCTAAATATAATGTTACATAATTATATTCCACCGGCATTAACTTAACAATACAAGTGTCTATGACGAGCATAAATTTGCCTTTGGTTCTAAATATTGGGTGAAAATCTTGACTATCAATGGTCTGCCTAAATTCATAAAAGCATTGAATGAGTTTAGTATTTTAGATTTCCAACATCCCTCAAGTTAGTCCTAATTGCATAATTGAGAGTTCTTACGTATGGTCACAGTAACAAATAGTTAAAATGGGACTATGCATATGAATCAGGTAGTAAAAGTTAACTCGAGCGAATACCTGAGAGCTTGAGGCCTACAATACAAAATACTAAAACCACTTCTCATTCTTTCCTTGTTCATCACACGTACATAAAATCCCGTTGCCCTCTCATTGGAAAGAAAAAGGAGAGACAACAAAAAGCTTTAAAAATTAAATGGTTTGTCCTAAATTTGAACTCATAAATTTTATTTAGAAATTAAAAGGATGATCATGTTCCACTCCACCTTTTAATTGTCTACGTGTTCTCTCTATATATGATATTGAGTGTCTCTGAAGGGGTTGTTAGTTCGTGGGAAATCATAATAAGTTTATGAAAATTAACTCCATCTCATGTTTTATGGTCTTTATGGGGATTTCAGTTCAGTTCAGTCCTGTTTGTCCAATCCTCATTCTTCATTGTCCTTCCTCCACAGTCAGTAGTGATCCATAAAGGACAAGGGTTGTTGAATGTTAAATTTTAAAAAGAAACTTACTCAAATGAAATTCACCTGAGCACCTTCCTACTTAATATTTTTCATAACCTCCTCCATTAAATGTTTGGTGGTGTTTGTTTAGAGTTTCAAGAGGTTCTTACTAGTTACCTTTCATTCTCACAAAATGTTAATGACCAGCTGGCTTAAGAAAATAAAAAAATCGTAATTTCTAAAGAATATGGTTTGGTCTCATGAGAGAAGGATTGCTTAAAATTTATTCATCGTGATCTAACATCCAACCAGACCACTGGAGTTAAATTTATCCTTCTTCTAAAAGATGTTTTAAAAAATTTGAAATTCGGCGTCACAGACTCGACCAAGCATATATTCTCCAGACCCTCATTAACTTATTTAACAAATACTCCATTAAAATTTAATTGAACCAGACTGGTTTCAAAACATAATCTGGATTCAACTCAAGACAGGTCTCAAACCCAAATGACATCCCTAATGGTTTGAAAACTTGAGGACTTGGATCTGAATCCCTCAAGGAGAAAGTTGAGCTGGATGGACTGGACAATGTCTTACGTTTTAGCCTTTAGATATTCAGAAGGCCTTCTTAAGTTAAGACATCGACATCCCAAAAGTTTTTAACCTCAAGGGAAATGAGAGAGAGTGAGAGAAAAGATCCAAAATCGATTCCCTCCTGACGAGAAAAGACCCAACCCAAAAACCACCATTTCCAAAGGAACTCCCTTGGCATGGCATGAGGAGAAAATCCATGTAGGAAACAAAATCAATTTTGAATCTACTCTAAATTTCCATGTCATTCCTTTCCTCTAATCTCTTCCGAGTTGGAGAAAGTAGAGAAAGTTCAACTACGTCCTTAACCTTACTCCAGAGCTGGGATTCTAGAGCCTCTGTGTCTTTCATCGTTAGGAAAGAAGTTTGGAATTCACATCGGAAGGATCCAAATAACTTTATATGGAAAAATATCCATTTTTATAAATATTCACATTTTCAAAGGGAAGCCAAAAGCTCTACAGTCTACAGCTATTTATACGCACTGTGCTGTGGTGTTTTTCTGTGGTAGAACAATTAGGATAACGATGATGCAATAAAAAATTGAACTAGGAAGTTGCCCTTGTTTTCTTTTCAGTTTGAAAATTCCTATAATTTTAATTTATTAGCATTTATCTTCAAAAGGTATTTCTGGATTAGGAGTGTAATTCTGAATGAGTTAAAATTTCAAGCCATATCGTGGTTGGGGTGGTGTTTGCAACTTATTGATCTAATTTGAATTCACATTACTTTCCTGTAGGAGTGAGGCCATATGAGTTACTGATTGTGAGACTTTAAGGATCTAGTAATACTTACAGCCATGCTATTATTTGGAACTTTGCTTTCATATGACTTCCTTCATAAATGACTGAGCTGAGGTCTTCTCATAGATATTGCAAATAAACGGGCGCATGGGGTTTCTGGGTGTTGACTCATTTTTGCAATTCGACCATCTAAAGTTTTTTGCAGTACTTAAAGACCCAAAACCAGAGAGTGTTGAGTAACTTTTGAGAACAATTTGGCATGGAATCCCCTGCCCTAAATATTTTAAAAAGCCGTTTCATTTTGATACGAATTACTAAGTTTTGCTTTTGGATTGACATGATCAATTTTTAGGTGCACAAAGAATTTTCGAACTATTACACTGGCCTGTGTCGGTTATATTACACTAGACATCTATCAGATACCCTATTTAAAAACTTAAAACCGCAGAAATCTAATCAAGATGACTATAAGTAAAATCGGAGCTCAGTGGGTGATGAACATGGTACTCGTGAAATGGGCTTATATGTATGCTACTACTTAATAGCAAAACAAACATGAAAGATTAACATGGATCTGAAAGAGGCTATACATTGACTAGTCTGCCTTTGAAAGTCAGAGCAGGTCCTTGACTAGTTGACCCCTCGCATGAAAACGTCACATGTATACATAGGATTCTAAACAGGTAGTATAGTGTCACAGAGAAGGTTCACCAGAATATGCGAGCTCTGACATGACCTGACTTAACTGAACTTTCCATGGCGAGTTTACATAATACTCTTAATAGCCCGTAGTAAAGGGAGGACATGAAAAGAGGTGTCCTCATAGTTTCATTGAGTAAACACAGTCGACAGGATAAGGGAGACATAAATGGGTACCTGTAGGGTAAGGTAGCCCGAATCCTGGAAACCCACTATAACCACGTCCGGCTGCGTAGGCTGCATATGCTGCTGCTGGAAAACCTGGAATACCACAATCATGGAATCAGAACAAAATTACATCAGTTACCTTTACAAAGTATAGCCTTGGAACAATTTACAAAAAACAAATAATTTGAAATGAAAAGGGGATGGAGATTTTGTGGATTTTATGTAGATAGGTATGAGGACTGGAGACAAACAGGTAACTAAAATGTTGCTCATCAATGATGAAAACAAAGTTAAAAAGAGGATTTAAGGAAAGCAAGGATTGGGTTAGAAATGTACTTCGTTAACCAAAAATAATCGTGTTTGAAAAATCAAAACCCACGTTAGGATAGCAAATCACAAAAATAAAACAGAATCAATGAAAGTGTATGTGTTTCAGAACTAACGCAAAAACCGATAAAAGCATCGAATTAAGGAAATACTAGTCGTCAAATTTTTTCAGTGCTAATGTATTCAGGAGAAAATAAAATCACAAGGATTTTTGGATAGATTTCACTAATATTCACAAATACAACACAGAAGAACGAGAAAGAGAGATTCTACTGCCCTAATTCTATGGAATAAAATAACTATTTCTCAACTACGCTCATAATCATCTTTGTACCTTCACTCGAAGAGTAAAATGAGTTTTGGAGGTAACTATATTATATCTGCTAAAGATGCTCATCCTCTGCTTTGAAATTGTTTCAATTAATTTAATTAAAAAGCTAAAAAAAATCTCCATGTGCTAAAAGAAAAGCTCATGCTTTAATCAAAGAATCGCCAACATTTATAAAACATAGTAATCCAGTCTAAAAGCCTTGAAAGCAACCCATTATTCAAAGGAAGCCCTTTCAAAAACAAATCCAACAACTTCTACATATATTTCTATCTCTACACTAGTGACCAAACCAGGCTAATCTACTCGTAAAATTAATCCTAGTAGTGTTCCAAACTTTCATGGATTTTGTCTGGCTACTCCTGGTGTCATCACTTTGCCTGCACCACTTGGATTTTCTGGGATCAGTGGCATAAATAATAGAGGGATTTTAACTGGGCTGAAATTCCAGGGGATGACGACCAAAAACAGCTCGAGGTCTCCAGCTAAAGCCACTCCAAAGTGTTTGTCACAGAACTTCGTTTTTACCTTGAGGATAAGGACCAAAGGTCATTCATTGGTCATTACAAACTGTCAACTAAAGAGCGGATAAATGGAATCAGTAATGAAAATGAATGAGAGTCTTCGCAAGGACCAACTTTCAAACAGTTCCAACATCAATTAGCTAATAGAAACTAACCAACCAAGGGCTGAAAGGAGAACTATTTGTAGGAAAGCACTTTCTATTCACTTTCACCACTACTAATTCATGTCAGACAAACCCAATGAAGAATAGCCCAGGGATTAAAGGGAAGAGGCCAAAGCACAGACATTAAACATTTTACTATTTCCTTTTAGACGAAGAGACAAACTACACAAGTAATTTTAAGTTTTGACTAACAATTCAGGGAAACCATCTACCTTCAGATTCAAGTTATTTCACCATCCAAACACCCATTAAACAGTTATCTTTGTAATCCGTTTTCCTGGACTCCAACTAAACTAACTGGTATATAGTGTCTCAATCCACTGTTTGACTGGATTCATTGGGAATTTGAAGGCTAAACAAAGGTGGCTGAGGTTTGGTCCTAATCCTGAGTTCAATCCACTCAAACCTTGAATTATGGAAATGGTTGAGGTTCTTTATTGGTTCACGAATCCAAATACAGTGGGGTTTGGGACTGCTTTTAAGATGAAACTCTACAACGCTTTGATTCCAGTATTATGTTTAATCTGGCTATATACATTGCACGATAAGATGACACTTTTAATGAGTCAGAACCTTTGAGGGCTGGAATTTGGATGGCGGCGTTTCAATGTTTAATCGTCTTTAAATCTGTGGTTTTATTCTTAGTTTGCTAAACCATCGAGGCTATTTATATGAAACGTTGACTAAAATTGTTGTTTGCGTAGTAATTTTGTAAAAATACGGAGAACTAAGAAATACGAGTTTATACCATTACCTTTTAATCTACTAGGATGAAAAGTGTTGTACTAAAAATTGGATCACACCTGGATATAAAAATCTCCTGAATAAATCCAACAAAACTGTTTAAATTTCCGATAACATTAATTAAAGTAACAAATTAAATACATGCACATCTAAACAAACCTAAAAATACTCCATTATAATGTACTTTAAAATGTCACCCCCAAACGCTATTAGTTCATAACCTCAAATCCCAAACCAATTTGGATGTCTTACAAACTTTGGATTTGATATTTCATTTCTGACCACACTCAACTTTCACGCTCTCATACAAACGAGTTTGCCATCAAAGTGTTTAGCAAACTTTCCCAATCTTATTTTGAGGAACATTTTAGTTTCGTGCTCTGTATCTTCCTAATTTTATCGTATTGCTTTGTGAATATTAGCCACACAAATGAAATTGTAGGAACAAATACAGGAGAGTAGGAGAGGACAAATTCAAAGGGATGATAGTAAAGTTATGAGTGACAGATAAGTTAGCATTAATAAGACTTAAATTAATACGTACCATCTGGTAATGCTCCCAAAGACCACATTAAATCTATAAAAATGGAAGCGGCAGAAAATTGAGGAAAGAAAAAAAATAACACAAATATAGAATTTCAATCATATTAATAACAAAATTGTTTTATTTTGTTAGAGGAGTAGTTGTGTCAGGATCGCCATCAGGTGAAATGTATGTGTTATCATGTAGCATTATTAATCATGCATGATTTCATGTGAGTAAACGATATGTTTTTTGTCTTTATATAAAACAACTTGAATAGAAATTGCAAAAAATGTGAAAAAATCTTGTTGATCAACTAACTTGTACAATAGAAAACTTTGTTATTTTTTCAACCAGGTAGCAGTCTCATGAGTGCGTGAGTAGTAGCTATATAAAAATTTCTCTTAAAAAAAGACCAAGAAAGGGAAGGTCCCATCTTGTCTGCTAGTGTTATTTCCAAACTGTAACTCCATTGTATGTACTTTTTTAGTTTTTATAAGTATCCAAACATTAATTTTGCAACTCGTAGTAAGTTTTGGTAAGTAGGAAAAGGTGTAAAGAGGCAGGTGCTGACATAAATATTTATTGCACAAGAAAATATGTGCATTTTGCAAAAAAAGGGAGAGGAAAGACAAAAAAACTTTTATTCTTATGTGTCTGAAATTTCAATTTAGAAAATGTACTTGTTCTTTGTTCAGCTCTGATGATGTGTGATTTAGGAGTAGATGGGTATAAATTTGTTATTGTTGTTTTTTACAGGGAAGAGGTCAATGGAGCTTCTACATGAAATTGTTTGTTTGACTTTTTCGTTTTGAGGGTAACCGCAGGAAATTTTGATTACGACTCTAATATATATTTTTTGTGGTAACATTTGTTTTAGTTGATTGTTTTTTTTTCTGGTTGAATGGGTTTGTGGTTGTAAATAAACTTGATTGATCCAAAAGGGTGGGACTCAGGCTTCGGTCCTTGTGTGTTTTTCCTTAAAACCTCAACCCCTTCACCCTCGACCTTAATCCTCCAAAATATTAAAACCACAATGTTCAAATTGACCAAGTTTTGAGAAAGTACGTTGTACGGATGTAAAATTTGTTCTTCTACGGACACGTGCATTTTTTAAGCAATTTGTCTTTATTGAGGAACTTGTTCATGAGGAAGTGAAGTGGGACACTAAATGAGACTTTCACTCGTAGTATTCTGCTTAGTCTCCAAAATTAGGTTGGTCATATGAAAGGATGGATTCAAAATTTAATTAAAAGTTTCTCAAAATTAAATCCAGACACTCTTGGACTAATATCCATCATATCTCCAAGAGACTTTATATTACTCTTTCAGGGAAAACCTCAACTTTGCAAAAACAGAAATTTGTAGTTTTTCATAACTAAAAAGCGAGAGCTCAATCCTTGCTCAAATTTGAACATTGTCTTTTTATTTTGGACGATTACTAAATTATGTGGACGTTTTAAATCTCGAAATTTAATTTTTAATTTTTAAAGGACATTTCGTAAACCCGAATAAATCCTGCGGCAGGCGGCTCCGTCTTACTCCACCATCTCCTCGTCATCTTGGCTACAAATTGGGACATCTCACCCTTGCATTTTTTTTTAAAAAAATCCGCATTATCTCGAAAACTGTAATGGCCAAGTGAAAGTAGGGCACTTGAGACCCCAAAGACTCATATCATCATATGCATTTCCCTTAAGCTCTCCTTCAAGCTCCATCAAACATGCTCAACTTCCAGAATGATCAGAAGAATGTGGTTTTTGGCAACCTAGCTTCACCATCCTAGACTAATCTAAATCCGCTATTGATGACATTGATGGAAATGTGTAATATAATGGTGCTGGAAACCCACTTTTGGGGTAATCTTCTATGACTAATCACATAGACGACTGAAGTCAAGGAATGATGAGAGAGTGAAATGACTGCAGAAAAGTTTTGTATAAAATCTTGTAGCCCTGTTTTATATTACGTAATTTTAAAATGACTGCGACCTTCATTTTCATTTTACTGATGTTACCATATAACTTGTTTCATGGACATATTTTTTCGTTGGTATATGATAGCTGAAAGGTTTGGCGTGTTTTTTATGTTTTAGAAAACTCGGTTTATGAAAAGTCTGAGTTGAGAGTTTTTCTGTGTTCAAGAAAACCGGAAAAGTTGAGTATTTTTGGCTCAAGAAAGAAAAACTCATTTTCAAACGGGACAAGCTCATTTCAGTGGACGTACACAAGTAGTTGTGACTTTGTTTTGACAATTTTTGGGAAGCTTTAGATTTAATGAAGTTTTTAGTGATATTTGTTTTTAAACAACTTTGTGGGTTCATGTATAAAGTGAAAGTAAATTACAAAGGCTGAACAAGTATGTGTTTTTGGGTCACGTAGCATGGTTTTACCACTTGTAATTATTTGTGGTTTTCAGAACCTTTCCTAAAATATCCCACTGTAAAGTCCCAAACCCATTTTGGACAGAAAATATTCAAAGTTTTTCTCCTGTGCTTTCATTTTCTCACTTAAGTGCCATCAAATCCCGTTTCTTATGAAGTTTCTCTCATCATTCCTTGGTTGTTTGGTGAATTTTTTCTAAACTAACCGCATCACTTCGTATTTTTAATGAAAAGTAACTTACTTCACTTGGTTCCAATTATGAGTGAACATAATATCGGCATGGTTATATATGCACTTGAGCCTGCTCATGATTAGAGAAAATCAGCAATAGCTTCATGGTGAAAGTGAATATATGTGCAAATAATAATGCTAATGTAGTTCATATGCACAGGCAGGCGTTCGGAATTCAAAGAGCCGTTGTGAATCCGTAAACATGAGTTCAGAATCTGATTAAAATGGAGTTGGATCAAGTTTTTATTCAACCTTAATCAGTGATGATGATGACGGCGTCTAATGTACTTTTTAAACTGTTTATTTCAACAAATCTACACCCTATTTCTCCCAGATAAGAATAGGAATTTGGGAGAATGAACTAGTTTGTCTACTTTACGGCAAAACACGAGACGCTTGTGAACGAATTGTACCACTACTACCAACACACAACAACACAGAACTGTATAGATTACCATATTGAGTTACACACATTACATCAATAGTAAGTTTTATTCTATTTTTAATGGATAAGCACCAAAACTAATTTTTTCTCAAGAGCTTCCTGAAAAGTACTTGAATAAAGGAAGAGTGAAACGGTTTATCGAATATAATATTGAACTAAACTCACAAAAACTAATATAGAATTTGAAAAATGGTTTCAAAAATTTCGCATTTCCTTTCCTTCCTTAATACATGTACCTTTTCAGGAATCTGCTATTAACATTACACACTGTAGAGTCACTAAAAGTACTACTTATAAGTTTAGAATCATGATTAAGATATGGTTAATTTAAGATCAACTCTCTAAAAGAAACCTCTCAAAACTAGTCTGAACATAGATTTAAAATTGTAATATTATTCCACAATCTCTCAACTACTACACAATTTTGTTAATTAATTTCTAAACTACTTAAACTCACAGGTCTAAAGGTTACCGTGGTTTGGGAATTAAAGAATTAATCAAGGGATGGGTTGAATGTATGTACTTGACGAGGAAAGTTTCTTGATCCTCATTTACATGGGGCCTAAAAAACTACAGCAAACATAATCTCAACATCTCAGTATTAAATTTCAAATAAGTCAGCTACTTTTAGTCTACACAATTATTACTCTTAATCTCAATTATGATGAAGTAGTTGGAAGCATCGGTCAAATAGAAACGCATTGTTTTTTGTTCCGAGGTATGCTGTTAAAGATTTTAAAACTAGCTAGGTCATTGAAATTTTTTTGACAAGAAACATACACTGATTAATCTACAGATGCTACAAAATTGTGTCTAGTTCTTTAAAAAAAGGTAAGAATATTGCGAAAGAGAAAAAGGTCTTGTATGAAAAATGTCTTTTATAAGAAAAAAATCTTTGTTTCACTTATATATCAAATTTTCCTGTAAAAATAATACACAAAAAGTAGGTTTTGTATTCCAAAACACAAAAAACGTCTGAAAGATACTCAAATAAGGTAATACTTTGGCAAATGACTAGATGAGCTTTCAGCCAGCAGTCCGGGGATCCTTAATTCAGAAAAAAGCTAGTATACTTTACAAGGTTTAGGAAAATGGTATTTATCGTCTTAAGATCCTGCCCTATTTCTTAGAACTTCAAGATTACATACAAGGTACTACAAATGCTATGATTTCATACGTCATATTAATTGTCTCAGACCTTGGACTTTCACTGTCAAAGTGAACCCCAAATTTTACCGTCTCAAGCTGAAAAATGCTGTAAAAGAATTTAAAAAAAAATCATTTTAACGGTAAACAAACTCGAAAAATTAAGAACAAAAGCAGTTAGTTTACCCAGATTCAGATATTGACAGCAGCAGAATTAAAATGTGAATGATCTATTTTTAACCTGTTACCGTCGGTCTATTCAGGAACTACAAACTATTTAAAGACGGCCAGTGAAATTGGTTAATTCAAATGCTAATAATCCACCAAAACCAATTCCCCCGTCAACTACAAAATACTTTGTCCGTATTTAAGACTAATAACGCTAAAGTCTATGATGGATAAAATTCTTGGTTTTATAAATTCATCATCAAATCATTCTCGTAATAGAATGAGTATTGATATATTTGTGTTTTGTTTGGTGGTGATAAGACTCTCAAGATTTGTGTTGGTTAAAAGTAGTTTATTATTGCCTGAGCACATTATTATTTAGTTTTGGCAGATTTGTATTATCAACTAATTGCTTTGGACCATTCCTTGAACTACGATCTATTTATAAAGGTACTACAAATCCTTTAGAAAGACAGGCTATTTGTTCAAGAACTATAACTAAAACTAATCCTCTCATCCCTCATAAACATCAAAGTTTTCATCTTTAATTCTACTTGAATCATCAGTATTAATTGCAAGGCAAAGAACTAGGACGCTACTGAATAAAATCCTATCATTTATAGGTACAACTATAACTATTCATCTAGTATACAACCCAGTAGTTCACAGATAAAAATGTATAAAATGGACTTTGATTTCAAAGGAGGGTTGGTGTTAGTTTTCTGAGATTATAAAATTTATAACTGAAAAATTAATCTGCTGGAATGTAATGGCATAATTATGATCAGTCTTTTTCATACAAATCATAGGTGGTAGAAAAAAATACTGAAGTTAATGAGTGCAAAAAGTAACATGGCCTAATTATTAGTAATAGGTTGATTTTCAGCC
>JAQIYE010000709.1:0-11014 GCA_034699765.1 Xenyllodes armatus
AATGCAATAACATGAACATTTACATTTGTCTGAATTTTTAATTTTTCAGCTATATTGACTCTGGACGAAATCCTCAGTTGTACACTAAAGATTGTATGGAAAAAGCAATGAATAAGAATGAGGCAGTTAAAGCTAAAATTGATTTTTATCGTCGGTTCCGAGCTCATCTACTTGTAGAACTCACCAATGTATTCCCAGCAGAAATGGCAAAATACCGTGCGATTCGTGGAGATGAGAGACCGATGTCTTAAATGTTTATTTTCCCAATTGTCCTACCTAATTTACTTAATGTTTCATATTTAAGTTTACGTACTCTATTCAAATTGGAGCTGGAGTGGAGCTCTCACGAATATTTTATATTTAAGGTATTGATGTAATTGTATAGCAGCTGATTTGAGTAAAATGTACTATTTAATATTTAACATTTAATATTGTGACTATTTAATAGTCACTAGCACTTAAGCTAACAATAAGTTAAATCGTTCATGTAAATGGTAAGAAAAGTATTAAAACTTGATCAGGGTCTTACTAATCAAGTTAACGCATTTATTTTGTCATTTATTCAAAAAAGGCCATTACCTTTGGTTACAAAGTAATTTTGATCATCAAAAAGAAAGAATATGAAGTTGACTTTGTAATTTAAAGTAAGGAATTGACGTAACAAAAATGGATAGGGAAATCAACTGAGCTGAGCTGACCTCACGTCACAACTCATTTTTTCCTTGGTTTCCCTTTAGAAGTCTTGGTTTCCTTTTCCTTGACTAACTTGGGCATTTTTTTCCGACGTTTCTTTAAATCGTCTTCGTCATCACTGCTGCTGTCGTGATCCCTTGGGCGTCCTCTCAAAATATTCCGCATTTCTCTGGAAACATTGGGCTGCAGGGCAGGGTATCTTTCATTTTCCTGCTCACGAAATTGCTCAAATCCGTCCAATGACTGCCACACATGGAAATTCATCCCTATATTATGTTGACAAAAATAATTGAATAAATACCCAATTATTATACATTTTATTTTAAGGATAAAGTTCTCTAGAAATCTAGTATTTGAACGAAGGAGCACCGTACCTGCTCCAGTAACCACACAGTCTCCAGTGTGATTGAACTCATTTAAACATATGATTTGATTCTCAGGGGATTCCAACTCATAGACAAGTTTTCCAGTGTCTGCATCAAAGAAGTCGAGTGGGCGAGGAGGGGCTCTTGTCCCTTTCTCGACCTTAGGGTATCTTCCGATCACAATGTAGTCCGTCAAAGGGTGCCAACTTGCCTATAAATAAGTTTGGAAACATTAATAAGTATTAGTGCATGGTTAAAGTTTAAAGTAAAATAAATAATTAAGAGAAGACGAAGAGTGATTTTGTTCAGTTCAAGTTCAATTATGGTATGTTTACGAATCCAACATTCGAGGTGGTTGGTACCTTAATAGGAGTGAGGTGCTGGAATTGGCGATGAGGATGTTCAATCCTCAAATACTCGTGCCAAAGAGGACCTTGGTAAAGACGAATTTCATCTGCTTGATCATTAACTAGTAAGCGAGATCCGTCTTTAGGACTATTTGTTAAAGACATGTAAGATGCGTTATTGATACTAAAATCTTCATTGACTTGATAAGATAGATAGGCAATGTTGTATGTTAAATCATATTAGTAAAGAATTACTTGAAACGAGCAATGTTACATCCTTTCTCCAGAGTGAATTCAGCCAATGCCTGGTCAGGAGTAAGTTTTCGAAGATCCCAAAGTTTCACAGTGTGATCCAAGGACGAAGTCGCAATCAGATTTGGGACTCTTAAAGGATTTGAGTAATACAGTGGTTATTTAAGTACAATAAATAATAAGCAGGATTATATCGGTGGCATAAAATCAAGAATGATATTTAAATTAGCAGTACTTTGGATTAAATTCGCAGTGTAAAATTTTTCCTCGATGAAGTCGAACGTTTGAGACTGACTCTCCATGGATTGTAAAAAGTAATGCATTTCCCTTTGTATCTCCAGCAAGGATTGTCCCAGTGGAACGAGAAACATCCATTGATGTGAACCAGGTACTTCTTATATAAATGGATTATTTTGGTTACTGTTACTGGGTATATAAGGATTATACTACCACACATAGCCATAGTTTCACATTTGGCCCTTTTGCAAGAGACCTCAAATTTAAATCGGTTTAGTTTTGAGACTTCGAACTTACAAGTAGTCACCAGTATTGTGGTAAACAAATGTTTTAACCTCTGACTCAATCCCAATTCTTGTCACGGTTCCCTCCATAGTGGCAACATAAATGTTCTCATTGTCATTTTCAGTGAACTTCAAGGATAGGATTGAACCCCCAGGCCCAGGCTGTCAAAATACATAACAAGCCGTTCAAAACATTCATTAGATTAGATTCAAATAAATAATTTTTAGAAAATTCTAATAACTCATTGATTACAATGACTTGAATTTTACTCCTTACACCATCAATGCTAACAACTTCTTGAAAATTAATCGTATGAGCATCACTGGTATTGGAACCCAAAACCACAGAAATGTCTCCACCTTTACTTGCAGCAGCAACAAAATGTGGTCGTATTGGATGCCAGGTCAAAGACGTAATCCTTCGATTCAGTTTCCCATGATAGGTTCTCTTCAGGTGATCCACATGTCGGCGGACCAGGGTCTTTTCCACCTTAGTAAGTTAGTTAAGTAACAACGCTAATTAATACACAAAACTTTCATTAATTATTAACCAGTGACAATTTGACCTTTGAATGAATAACTTACCGATTTGGTCTTCGCCAGGAATTCACTAGTCCTCCCATAATAGATTGAGTCCAATTCTTTCACAATGTTTCGTTTGGAAAGGTCAACCATTGGACGATAGACATTACCTTCGAGGAGCTGGACCATTTCAGTCCAGTTTTTTTTCTTATAAGAAGAACTCGTCTTCCATGATACTCCAAGGTCATTACTACCACCACCACCATGATCCTCCACCTCCATGATGTCCTCCTCCTCTTCTTTGGCTTTAGCTTCTTTAACCAAGCGTGGAGGTCGACCCATCCTTAATTTAATTAGTTTGTCCTTGACCCTCGTTCAATCCGTGAGAAAGAGTGACAGGTGACAGTGACAGTTGGCAGTGACAAGTGTGTCGAAGTGTCAGTGTCGCTGTGATCGATTTGTCAATTGCGTCAAAGGTCAAAAAACAAATCGTGCAAAAATCCCATGTACTTCTTCCTCATTTTTTGGTTCCCGGCATTGGACAACACATGTGAGGAACACACAAAACAGAGACGGGAACGGAGAACACGAAAAATTACATTTTTCTCAACCGGGAAAATCATTCTGGAAAAAAAAGGAAAAAAAAATTTCGGGTTTTTTTTTTGTTTTTTTTTTGGAGAAAAAAAAATTGTTCAGGTCACAGGGGGGAGAGGTCAAGGTCAAAGTTTGAAAGGAGGGGATTGAGGGTCAGGTCAGGTAAGTTTTATAAATACATGACATTCCATATTCAATTTTATTTCACACTCATTGATTGACTTTGTGATTTGACCTGTGACCCGGTGCACATTATTTTTCCATTCCCTTTACACTTTTGACTTTACTAATTCAGGTCGTTCGAGGTCAGGCTGGACGTGTGGTGTGTGGATTCAAGGACGGCACAAAAGGTCAAGGTCAACGGCTAACCAACCAAGTGTCAAGGCACACTAAGAATGGCAACAATTTCCAAATCAACAAGAGTTCGAAGACCTCCTGGAGGAGGAGGAGGAGGAGGAGGAGTTATGGGTCCATCTCGGAGGGTCAATACTAATACTCCTCCACCATCTTCTTCCCCAGAGTCAATGAAGTACCCACCCTCATGTAAGGGTGTGAGTGAAGAAATGAATGTTGATGAACTGATTCGACGTCTCAAGGTCCTTGCCACAGCATTTCAAGGGATGAGTCAAGAGGATAAAGCCTTGGCGGACTACATTCCATTGTGCTTACACTTGGCAGAGGATGGATTTATGAATCATGGGAGTAGGGACGTTCGACTCCTCCTGGCTTGTTGTTTGGCAGACATTTTGAGGATTTATGCTCCAAATGCTCCGTACAAAGACTCTGAACAGGTCAAGATGATTTTCATGTTTCTCATTTCACAACTTGAAGGGTTGAAGGATCCAAAGGATCCTGCATTCAGTCGGTACTTTTACCTTCTGGAGAATCTTGCGTATGTCAAGTCATTTAATATGTGCTTTGACTTGGAGGAGTCACAAGGAATATTTTGTAAGCTCTTTGAGCTCATCTTTAAGGTTGTAAAGTAAGCTCAGGGAGATTTAATTTAAACATTGTATAAGGGAAAGTAATATAATTTTTCCTATTGATGTGCTCTATATATTATTTCTATTTTTAGTGACGAACATTCCGAAAAGGTCAAATCCTTCATGTTAGATGTCCTAGCCCCTGTCGTCAATGAATGTGATGGTGTGTCAAATGAGCTTTTGAACACTATTCTCATAAATATTGTTGAGCCGATAAAAACCTCGAGGAAAAATTCATATCATTTGGCAAAGGCCCTGATTATCAAATGCTCTGACACTCTTGAAGCGTGTATACAACAAGTAAGGACGAGAACGCAAATGTTATTGTTACTATCATTTCTAACTTTTGGCAAATTTTTAAATCAATGTGTTGTTATAATTTTCGCTTTATAGCTCTTCAACCAAGTTCTCGTATGTGGTCGAGAGGACTTATTCATCAGTGGCAAGGTTTACGAATTGGTTTACGAATTAAATCATATCTGTCCATCCGTTGTGGCGGCTGTCATTCCTCAACTGGAGTACAAATTGAAAAGTCCAGAGGAGACTGAGCGACGTGGCTCAGTTGCTATTTTAGCAAGCATATTCTCAGAAAAAGGATCAACTCTGGCCATTGAGTGTCCTCCCCTTTGGCAAACATTCCTTGGAAGGTAGTTGCTAGCATCGTAAAATGTGTAGAAACTTGAGGTTTTAAAGATAGTATACTATACACAGTCCGGATGAAATACATATTATATGTATTTGCATTTTCTGTAGATTCAACGATATTTCAAGTGCTATTCGGATCAAATGTGTCCAGTATTCCATGCATTTTCTTCTAAACCACCCAGAATTGAAGGTTGATATTGTTGACGCCCTTAAGGTTAGTTAATTTTATTTTAAAATATGTTGACACAATGATATTTAAATGAGGGTTTGCTTGAGCTCATGCTCATTCTTTGTTCTGCTCATGGTATACTGTAAAATGATTTATTAATTACATCCAGGAGCGACGACACGATTCAGAAGAAAATGTTCGTTTTGAAGTTGTGAAATCGATTGTTGCAACAGCCAATAAAGATTTTTCGATTGTCTCTGAGAGTGAGGAATTGTTAAATTTTGTGAAGGAAAGGACTTTGGACAAGAAGGTAAACGGGAAGTTGCAGGGTTTGATTTGTATACGTGCATTTATCAGTTTAAGTGTTAACATTGTTTATTTTTTTTGTCCATTCCGTTCCCTGTTTATCCTAAAGTTTAAAATCCGCAAAGAAGCTCTCCAAGGATTGGCTATGATTTACAAAAAGCATATGGAGGTGGAGGAGGTCCCAGAAGCGACACTAGTTGCAATTAAATGGATTAAAAATAAGATCTTCCATGCCTATTACATGGATTCAATTGATGATCGGTGAGGAATTAGGAGAGATTAAGATCTTATTGTTGCCAAATATTAGTGAGTCGCATCTTCTAGTTTTGTTTTATGTTATTTTCTTAATTAATAGGATTTGTGTGGAAAAACTTTTGAACACTTGCTTGGTCCCGTTCCAGTTGGACAGTGAGGAACGAATGAGGAAACTCATGTATTTGTATGGCAGCCTGGATGAGAATGCTTCTAGAGTATTTGTTGAAATTCAGAAGAATCTTCTTGTGTATGTTTCATGTTTTATTTTCTGATTTCTAGTGATTTCGTATTTATATTATCTATATTCATTTTTCATATTTTTCAAAGGATTCGAAGACACATAACTCAATTATTGGTCTGCATCAAAAAGTGCGACTCGAATTCGAATCCAGATAATGATCAGCAGTTTAATGTGAAAATAACTGTATTGACAAAGTTTTTACCTAATCAAGTGAAAGCTTCAGAGTTCCTTTGTAAGTTTGGAGTCGACTTGAGAAACGACAGAAATTTAATGGGGATGATGGAAAGAATTGTGAATCCAAACACGGACTGCAAAAGTATTGTGGAAGCGGTGGTGAGTAATTGAAGTTAACCTAACAGATTAACTATTATTTGAAGCTGGAATTCATTCGTGTCTAAACTAACTTAATCAAACTTTTTCAGAACCAGGTTTTGAAAAAACTGGGTGCTCCAGTCATGACTAACCTCTACTATAACACAGTTAAAGCTCTATTGGAACGGATGTCCTCCGTTTTGATTGATAAGGAAGCTATTCGTGTAAGTATTTTGTAAAAAACCGGCTTCTGAAATCGAAATCAGACTTTCAATCGATTTGTTGTTTCAAAATAACCTGTTGAATGTTATTTTAGCATTTACTGACCATCATACAACGGGAGGCTAGTGGTGAAGATAGAGATCCACAGCTGGCATTGTTTGGAATGAGAAGACACGATGTGGTTGAGCGAGGACTCGGACTTTTAAGTGCAAGTACATTATGCTAAAAATAACAATGAATTATTTGTAATATCATACAGAATTCGGTCATAAAATAATTTACAAAACCTAGGTTTTGGCGTTTGTATTCCCAACTCACTTTTCTACCCAACCTACCATGGAAAATTTGATCAAACTCCTAGAGTTCGTTGATGAAGATTTGAAGCCTACAGTTTTAAAATCATTAACTTTCATTGGGAAAGCCCGTCCAATTGGTGAGTCATTGACCAAAATTATCTTTAATCGTTTTCATTACTTTAGTTTAGAACGGAACGTTAATAAACCGTTACAAGCACAAAATTAAATGCTTACTTCTTGGGAAACCTAACAAATTATTAGGATCTCAACCGTATGCTAGCCTCATGGGTCCTCTGGAGGAGCAATGTCATGCGATCTTTTCAAATGGGACTCCAAAGGAAGGGAAAGAAGCAGTTCGTTGTTTATTCACGAACATTACGGAGTCTAAAAGATTCCTTACATTTCAGACAACTATGGATTTAGTTAAAGAGAATCTGGATCCCGAGAGTCCAAACTACCGAAGTGCTATAGTTGTTCTAGGACTTATTGCCTTTACAATGCCAAATGATTTTAAGGCTGAAATCAAGAGTATTGTTGCTGGAAAGGTATGGTGATTCAGAATGATGGCTCTTATCTAATCTAAATAATTTTATTTGCTTTTCTCTTTTAAAATAAAAGATTGTAAAAGACTTGCTTGTCAAACCCCCTCGTACTGAGAATGAGAAATCAGGGGATCCCGATGATGAATGGTGTGAGGAGGAGGAGCTACCGGAAATTACCAGATGCATGGTTGGTCATATTTGTTTAAGCATACGATTTAAAATTTCTGTTGTAAAATGGAGGACGAAAATTCCACATTACCTGCTTAACTATGACGCAACAAATGGAAATCAAATATCGGTTTTTAGTTTTATTAATATGATTTTGCGTCCGTAACAGATGGCAGGGATGAAAGCATTAGTGCGATGGTTGACCGGGCTTCAGAATGACGGTAAAGCTGCAGTTAAGACGTTCAATATGTTGACAGCTTTCATTGAAACTGGAGGGGGTTTTATTCAAGTTTCAGTTCCATTTAGGTACTACTCCAAAGCCAATTTCAAAGTTCATATTTAGTATATATTATCTTTCCAAAATTATTAATAATTTCGTTACCTGCTCATTAATTTGAATGCATTTTCAGTAACGCAGAAAAGTCATGGTTAAGACTCACTGCCGGGAAGTGTATGCTCAAGATTTGTGAACAGAAGGGTGTAGGAGATCAATTTACTCCGGCTCAGTTCTGCTCATTGGCTCAGTTAATGAATGTAAGGTCCGGTTTTAATTAAATATTTTTTCCTCTTTATTCTGAGTCACCTCACTACTAATATTTGATTCACTGACGTTTGTGAAATAGGATGAGGTAGACCAAGTTCGTGCACAGTTTGCTGCAAAATTACAGCGAGGACTCAATCGTGGATTCCCTCATCGGTTAGTAAATTAAGTATACTATTCATTCAAAAACAAGAATTGAAGCTCCAATGAGCCGTTAATTTGAAGTACGGATTTGTAATGCAGTGGTTGTCTTGTTTTTATTACAGATGTCTCCCATTAGACTTCATGGGCTTTTATTCACTAACTGGTTATATCATTGACCACAAGTACAAAAGTAGTGTAAAGAGTTATGTGGCCTCGGCCGTTACTAAACGACGCGAGTACATCAAGCATCTTGCGATGACTGTTAACGAGAAATCTGGAGATCAAATCCCCCATATGATGCCTGACTACATGCTTGTGTTCGCTGTTCCAATCTTAACCCACAACGTTCGGTTCACAGATCATAGAGATCCAACACAACTGGTAATTAACTAATTATGAATATTGTTCCTCTGTAATTGTGTCCTAGATTATGTTTAAAATTTGTTCTGAGTATTTGAATTATTGTATTTTTCTTCTTTCATACACCAGGCTCAGATCCGTGAATGCCTCTGGTTCATTCTGGAACCGCTGATCCTTAAGAATGACGGTTATTCATTTGGATTTTACAAAACACTCATCGAAACCATGAAAAATCATTTGGATGCTCAGATGCCCGATGATGACGAATCAAATTTCGTACGTTTTGTTCCGGTTCATTTAACTTTTAATGATTTTAAACATATTCTTTATGTATGATTTGACTCGAATCAATACGTCTTGCTTATTTTTAGAAAATGTATGCGATCTGCGACATTGCCCTCGGACTCATCCTCCAGCGATCACCCAACTTCGAGATGAAGAATTATGCTTATGAGCCACGAATCCCTCCTATGTACTTCAAAAGACATCCTGATGTTAATTTCTTTAACTCGTAAGCTTATTAATGAAAAATATACTTGTGTGAAATGGTAAAATTCACAACTTTTAATTAACACATGTTTTATTTTTCTAGACAATCATATTTACCTTTGGACATGCAGTTTGGTGCACCAAAGAAAGCAGGAGGACTTACGGTTTCCGTTGTTGCTGAGAATTCTAAGACAAAGAGGAAAGCCAGGAAGGAGCAAGAACAAGGACAAGTGGTAAATAATATACAATTTTTTCAAGAATTCTAGATCTTAAAGTCAGATAAATATTTTATTATCTTTTGTATTTTTGTGTTCAAGGATGAGTTTGGGAATGTATCAATTGATGCTCAGGTAAGGATTTCATTTTTCACTAAATCACGATTTCAATTGTACATCATTCAGTTACATTAGCTTAATCAGCTTCTACATTTAATTTCCAGCCAATGAATGCCAAAGAAACTTGTTTGGAAATACCTGAAATAACGGTGGGTAAATAACTAGCTAATGAAGTGATCAACTGATCACTGGTGATTGTAGATTAAAGTTTTTGACAAACAACTGTAGTTGTTAAACCTTGATTTGATATATTAATTAGGATGAGGATGAATCCCACGGCAGGAGTAACAAAGTCAGGCGGATGAAGAGGAACAATCGTCCGAATTCTCGAGCTCGTTCTCAAAGCTCAAAAAATTCTGTAAGAAATGATCAATTCCTTGATTCGAATTTTTGCTTTTAAAGTTGCTTTATCTTAATATTGATAATTCAGGTTATCCGTATATTATTATTTTCTAATTTGTGTACTATCTACTTGGTGGTTTTGTTTTTAGGTTAACGATGACACCCCGTGCTCAGACCCAGAAGAACATAGACAAGTTGAGGACTCTTCTGAGAATTTGGAATGTTCTCCTGAGCCGGAGCCCCTCCGTCCAAAACCAAGAGTAATAAAAAATAAAAATCCAGCCAAAGAACGAGAGACTGTGAAAAATCAAAGACAAGCTGAGAATTCTCTACAACAAGGTGAACTTGGGCGTGGGAGGAAACCTCGTCTTGTCGAGAAGGAGACGCAACCTGAAAAACACGGGCTACGAGAAGAGACAGACCGAATCCCTCCTCCTCGAGAAATTTCACCAGAATCACTTCCTCCAGTTGCACCAAAGAACCAGCCAAAGCCAACTAAAGGCCGAGTGGCTGGTAAGCGTCCAGGTCAAACCCAGAATCAGGATCCTCCACAACAAGCTGGGCCGGTGAAGAAGTCTCGTCCTGTCGAGGAGAAGCAACCTGCTCAAAAGGTTGGGCTACGAAAGGCAGCAGTCCGAGTCCCAAGCTCTCCTTCTTCTCCTAAACGTCCAGTTGTTGTCCAAAAGAATGCTCAATCAGTTAAACAAACCAGAGCCAGAGCCTCATCATCCGCAGTGATTCCTCAAGAAGCAAGAAAGCGAAAGCGGGCAGCCCGGAGTCCTCCAGAAGAACAACCAGAGGATCGAGCCAGGAAATCCGCTCGATTGGCTTCTAAAAAATAAATCTCTCCTTCTCTTTCATTTAATGAGGGACAATAATATAGGCTCTTTGAAGAAAAAACAAATTAATTAAGAGATTAACAAAAGTCTGTGTTATAAATGAGAATTTGAAGATATTTAACATTTCTACAATTTACACCTACAGTTAAGTTTTACAGTTTAAACTTTATACGTGGCTTTTTGGAAATAAAACCCGGTACAGTTTTGTACAGTTTCTTTAAATGTTAAAATGAAGCCTCTTGAATTTTAATAGAGTTAAATACTTTTAATCAGTGCAGAAATTTTTTTTTACAACTTTGCATGACCTTTGACCTTTTGACCTCTGGTCCTTTAAAATTATGTTTGTAGGGGTAAATTGAGAGACATAGGAAAGGAAGGTTTAAAATGTTAAGAAGGGCGAAGCGCCAGCAGCCAAGCCAAAACAAAAATGAACCTTATTTGGCGTTTTTGTGGATAAATGAATGGAAAATTGAGGAAAAGTTAACTGGACGGTTTTTGGACAATTAAAAATTAATTGTAATTAGTTTAATT
>JAQIYE010000710.1:0-11009 GCA_034699765.1 Xenyllodes armatus
TTTGTACCTGCCAAACAAATCATGAGTTTAATAATGGAATGTTTAAATTGTTGTTTACTCACGGAATTTATTGTTTACAAATCCTAAACTAGGCTAATTATTTGTAGTATTGTTGTTAATTTGTTAAATAGTTTCAATGCATTTTATATGAAATAAAAATGAAATTCTAAACCTATTCAGCCCATGGCCTTCATTCTTCCAAATTTGTGTCAGTAGTAAAATTGTTAATTGAACAGAGATTACTCTCTCGGAGGACATGAATATGTGATGACAAAATATTTCCTTGCATATTTGTACTCTCACTGACTACCACCACCAGCCGTAATAGACGTGACTAACTCTCTTTAACTCAAATCTTAACTTTGTTTGCAAAAAAATAAGTAGACCATCATCTTACATACATGCAAGCGTGCATGGGGGAGTAATTGAGGTTGTGAGACTTTTAACAAAACTTTGTAAAAAAATTTTTTTTAGTATTTTCACTCAAGTAGTAAACAAGTAGAGGGGGATTATCAGGACAAACAATGGGTTTTTGGGAAGCAAGGGGAAATAGAGTAGGCTAACAAGGATTTATAATAACACAACAATAATATATAAGTTTTTGAGACAGAAGAAAAATCTTTAGAATGTTCTACATTCATTACTGAACAATGGGGTTTAAAGTTTAAGCGTCTCTGGATGGACGGAGGAGGCTTTTATAGTACAGAGATTTCAAATCCAAGATAAAAACCTTTGTTTTCTTTGAAGGAAATGAAATGAGAATGATAAGTGTTAAAGTTAGGGAAAGGAATGGGACGTGCTAAGTCAGTTGAAGTTTTTAAAGTAATTTAAATAACAAATTAGTTTGTATTAGCAGAAGGCTTAATTGAAACTGAAAAAAACTATAAAAGTTTGAACTCTTTTACCAAAAGAACTGATGAAATATCTTAATAGACCATCGCATCGTTTTGAACGAAGGCGAATGCACGGATTGGACAAAAGATGCATCTTCTTGGGCTAATTATTACGATTTAGACTTATGTTATTGTAAAAAGAATTCCGATAAATGTGGTCATTTTTTGTTTTGAAATTTTTGATCTAAATCCGGACGCTAATATACTAATAGCACTTAAGTATGTTCAATTAAAAACCCAAACAGTGTGATGTTCTATTACTTCAGACCATTTTATTACCTTGCCCTCATTCAATTATAGTTAAAATTTGATTTGGTAAAACTTATGAAATTTTGAATGGTACTTATCAATCCATATTCATTTTTGATCTATCAATATTCATTTGATTGATTTTGACAAAGGTTCAAATAATAAAATATGTACAAGTCAATTTAAATATAGGCTTGCTCACTTATAGTCTTATTCCTAATTTGGGATTACAATTATTTGGGTCAGGATTTCATTGTACTAGAGCATAGGTCCACAAGAGGTCGTCTTTCTGAGGCATCTTACTTCTTCTTGGATGAATTAGGCTTGGTGATGGAGCCTTGGGCAGAACTTGAACCAGAGTCCATTGAATTCTTTTTGGACGAATTGGGATAATAGGTGATGGAATTTCGAAGAGAGTTGGAACCAGAGTCCATTGAACTCCTTCTGGACGAATTTGGTTGGGTGATTGAACTTCGAACAGAATTAGAAGCAGAGTCCATACTTTGATTATGGATAAAAAATGGGTGGTGGGTGTATCCAAGAATCGTCTCTCCAGAATTTGTAGTTTTCCCATTATCATTGGAGGTCCTCAGTTGTCCTTGTTTAGAGGGTCCAGGCTCATCATGATTTGTCCTCGGTGCCCCTTCATTTTGATCAATAGGTTCTTCTTGAATTACACCAAGAGCTCGAGCCAAATTCATGAAGTCTTCGTTTCCTTTAACCAAAATCGCCTGGACAGGTGCCTGAGCCTCAACTGGATCCCCACCCTGCAAGAATTCATCAGCATCGGAACCCTTGTTTTGATGATCAGAGTTGCTTTCAGGGAACTCCTCCTCGATGGTTTGAACTCCAATATGTTGGCCATGATATTCAGGGCCACCAGCAAACCAGTTGAAGCCCAAAAGCTGTGCGGCTGTTTTCCGACGATAATGGATTGGCTCAAGCATCTGAGTAATCACTCGTTTGCACTCTGGGGAAAGTAACCTAGACGGCTGTTGAACATGAAAAAAAGAAATCATTTTATGTGCAAAATTAGGAAAAGTTGCCCACATCTTCAAATGTTGATGATGAAATTTGGGAATACTGAGATGCAATAATTACAAAATTATTATAGAAAACGTTAACGGTTTTGGTGCTGTATAGTTTGTTCATTCTTACCCCATCAAAATGCCAATCTCTAGCCATCTGAAATTTTTGTTTAAACAATAATTGTAAATTAAGTAATTGTAATTGTAAATTAATTTTTTGAGTAATTTAAATAACAAATTGTATTAGGAATAGACTTACTTGCTCTTTGAGGAGCCCTTTACCGTTTGTAGTAGAGAACGGAAAATCCCTGGTGGCCATTACGTAACACGAGATTCCTCCTGACCTTGAATTGGAAAGATCGTAGATGTCATGTTATTATATACGATTGTCATAGATTGCCACGATTATTAGATTTGCAAAAAAAAACGATTGAACTGAACTGACCACACATCACACATCAAAGGATTATAAGGCTCTCCCCGAATAATCTCAGGAGCAGCATAAGGAGCTGTTCCACAAAAGCTTTTTGACAAGGGCTGGCGTTTGATGTCAAAATGTCGAGCAAATCCAAAGTCCCCAATTTTAAGATTGTGATCCCCATCCAGAAAAAGATTCTCACATTTGATATCACGATGACTTATCTTCAAATTGTGAAGGTAGGCTAGTCCTGAAGGTAAAAAACAACACATTTATCCATCAGACATTACACATGATTGGACAAAATGGCATTTGGATAGTAAACAACCTCTTTATTATCTATGCTTGCCAAAATAAACTATGTTTTACCTTCGAGAAGTTGCCTCGTCACTTGTTTCAGCCTTGCCTCAGTGTAGGGACCACGTGCATTTATGTGTTGCAAAATGTCTCCATTACCACAATACTCCATAAATATAAAGAGCTTCGAAGACTGCTGGAAAACTGAGTGGACTCCCACGATAGATCGATGATTCAAATGTCGAAGAATTTTGATTTCTTGATAGAAAAACCTGTTTCTGAATACTTCATCATGACCCTTTGTCTCCATGCACTTAACGGCCAGTTTCACTTCATCTGAGATCGGTTTGCCCGGTGGTTGAAATGTAGCCAGGTACACCTGGAAATACAAGTGATGGCAGTTAAATTATTGTCATAAATGTAATACCTGGCTCAAACTATCTGACCTCAGCAGTGTCTGCGACGATTTCAACATACCGGTATTAAATACTGGTTATGACCTGGGAGTGGGTACAGAAATGCCGGTCTTTGGGAAAACACGCGGTGGAGAAAAACATGCATTCAGCGCAAAAGAATAGAGACTATGACCAGAGGCGCTCCCGACACCTGAAATCTGTCCCTTTACATATGAATTAAAAGTTAATGTCAGCATTTACCTTGGCATAGGTGCCAGAACCCAAGTAATTCAAAAATGTATACCCCAGCTCTTTCAATTGGGTCTTAGCCCTTGTTGATGTGTTGACACTTTGGGAGGGCCTGGGCTTAGTATTCGTGGACCGTGCAGCAGCAGCGGCACGAAGTTTCTCCACTTCTGGCTTTGTAAGGATTGGTCTGGAGTGAGGAGAGTTGAGAAGCTTGTTCTTCTCTTCTTCCCTTGTGGGCTTTTTTTCTTTCTTCATGTTGATCCTTACAGGTTCTTCGCGATGTATGTAGGCTCTTTCAATTAATTTGTTCAAAATTAGATGGACAAAAATGTGATCCAGTACTTTAAAAATATTTTCAAAAAATTTTGTTCCAAAAGGTCAATCCCCGAAGAAGATATTCTCAAATGGTATTGAAAATAAGTTTGTTAGGACTGCTGTTGAAGTATCAATCGTTGTTATGGGGTTTGCTATGGATACGTACCAGTATTAAGAAATGTAGGAAAACGATGCGATCGATGAAACTCCAATCCCTAAAATCCCTTAAATCCCTAAAACTTAATTGGTGTAGATTTGTAGTATTAGTAAATTGCAATTTTTTGCCGTTGTCGTAGAATACGAACGGTCTTAGGCTAAGTTATTTGTGAAATAGGGGCTAGGAAGACTATTTTCAAATTCGGTTCGAATGAATGGTTACTGACCAGGTTCCTACAGGACGGTTTGAACTTTTAGCCTTGAAAATTCCTTACAAAAAAAGCATGTCTTAAATACCTACGTTAAACCTTAAAAATATGGATAAAAAACAAAACCGTCGACTAACTTGGATTTAAGATGGGTTGGCGAGCCATGTTAATTTTGTGTAAAATCGAATGATCCAGACTTTCAAAAATATGTTTAATGTTTGCAAATGTTTCTCAAACAAACATGTCTTCATACTGCATTCATTCATAAAAAAGTAATTCCAGATTTAACGCTTTCTACGAAGCTGAAGACGAGAACGACGATGCCATGCTGCCCTCCGACTTCCTCCAATGGTTTGCGTATATTTGTGGCCTTTCCCAAGTCCTCGACTCTTTCTATTGACAGAAGTTTTCCCACGAAGTTCCCTGTGCTTGTGAACAGCATTGCAAAGCCAATTAATTTTAGGATCCACTCGGATTGCCTGGGAAAATGTCAAAAAGGTTTATATAATTTAAATTGAGCTGATTAACTGTCATAATTTTATCTTAAACATGAACAATCAAATTAAATGATAAATGAGATCTCACCTTATGGAAGATATCAACAAGGATGACCTCATAATATTTATAGGAAGCATCTTGAGCTACCCAGTATGAATTCAAAACTCTAAGGCCTCCCAAGCGTTTACCAATACGACCCTATATAAAGAAATAAAGAAATATTGCTTACATCCAGTGGTATATATAATTATATCGCTGAAATAGCAATATTACGACCGTAAATAAGGAACCAAAATCAGACATCCAAGGAAGTAATGTATTCATCAAGTTCAATTAATTCAGTCTTTTATATCGTCATCATATTGACTAATGTCCATGCATAAGTATTGTCACTTGATCAATATGAAATTTAACCCACCTCTGCAATGGCCTGAAGGTTCCTCACTGGCTTCAATTGATTTACTCCATGTCCCCTTGGTTTTCCATATGTACAACCCTTAGGAACTGGGCGTTTTCGTCCACCACGACGAATCCTTACACGGTAGACTACATATCCTATTATAAATGGAGTTAGCTCGATTAGATCAAAGTCTCAAATGCTCATGTTTAAGTAACTTGTTTTTTTTTTAAAAAATGCGTTCAAACATTGAATAACAAAGCTCGTCTTCATCTCATCATTCTCACCTTGTTTAGCTCTATAACCCATTCGTCTAGCCTTGTCAGGTCTTGAAGGATGAGGTAATCGTACAATTTTATTCAATTGACGATACTGCCAACATCGAATCCTCAGGAGAAATCGCATGACCTGTCTGTTTCTTTCGATACAACTCCTGCATATATTTGTAGGCTCCCATCCTGTCATGTCACGAATTCAAATGACCACCACAATGACATTAATATACATACAGCAGCTCAATTAAGAATTTTATTATAATAATTTATTGGTATGATTTTAATAGCATACTTTGCAAGAGTTCCTTGTAGCTCCTACGGTCCTGGAATTTGACCTTTGACTTGACTTAACCAATCTTTTCCGGACAGACGTGTTCGTCCTGACTGAAATGGAATTTCAATGCAATGCAATTATTAAATATTTCAATTAGAAAACAAAAAATATCAAATCATTGACAATAAGAAATACCTTCAATCCGTGACCTTTGACCTCAAGTGCTGATTTAGAATTAGAAAATCAGCAATCCATACATGTGGATCCCACTGAAATTCCCCTCTGGGACCTCTTATTGGACTCTCTTCCTCTCGTCCATAGTCACACGGGTTAAAAGAGGTTGAGCCAAGCTGGCCCGGGAGTCTCTGCCACATCCAAACCAACATTTGGTCCATGAAACTAACTGGCACTTTGGTCATTTGGTGTTTTCTGGAGAAACTGGAACTGGAATTTTGATCAAAAACTTATTCACGTCACACATCAGGTCACGTCAGGTCAGGGGTCATAGGTCATAAAATTATATCTCAATCAATATTTAAATATGCTACATTTTGATGTTGAGGATTAACTCCCGTGATTCTTTTGACCCATTGATCACAGGTTGCAGGTCACAGGTGTCACAGGTCACAGACGGTTCGCTCAGGATGGGACTTGTGAAACATTTGATGGATATTTGTCGACAAACACATAATGACTTGACTAGGATCATCCTCCTTGGACTTCATCATGGAAGACCTCCAGGTGGACCTCAGCAGATGGCTCTTGGACTTGAACCAGCTTACCCAGATTTCCCTGGCGGAGCTTATTTACGGGGTCAACAAGAAGGCTTAGACCATGAGAGGGCGGCTGATGATAAGAAATCTGAGGGATTTCTATGGGGAGTTCCAAAGAAACGAAAGAGTCTTGAGAAACGTTGGTGTGTTCAAATGGGAGCCATGAATTGGCATTGGAAAATGCTTGTTCCAAAATTTAATCTAAGGATTTGTGAGACTTGTGGACATCATTATGAAGCAAAACATTTGTGTCGTAAGTTACATTTTCCCTCACATTTACAGATATTGGATTTTATTAATTGGACTAAAATATTGTTTAATTTATCATTTAATAGGGAATTGCTATGATCGTGTTCAAAAGGAAACTAAATTGATTCGGGATGCAATTGAGTCAAAATTTGGACTTGCTGCGGCTGAGGACAAAGGAGTTGTTGTTTTGTATGAGAATGAGGCAGAATCGAATAACTCAAAACAATCTTCAAGTAAGACGACGGTTGAAGTCCCCAAAAAACGACCTGTTTGGTTTTCAAGTAACCTTTTACAGAAAACTACAGCTAAACCAGATCCTAACACCACAACAGTAGTAACAACAAAACCAAATCTTGCATAAGCCTTCTTGAGTTAACAGAATTGATTAATCAACAATTTGATTACTAATTTATTTATGACTCATAAAGTAATTTTCATTTTCATATACAAAAGTAGTTAATAAAAATGTCACCCGTTTAACTGTAAAAGTGCAGATTTAATGAAACTTCAACCTCACTTGATGTTGAGTAATCACACTTGAGCACAGTTTACAATTGTAAGAGATGTTAAGAATTAGGATTACTAGTTTTAGTTTGGTTTGTGGAATTTGTACAGGGCTTCACATTGGCTCTGATGATGACCAGTGTCCAGCAACATGTTCTTCAAAAGATTCGTACGACTGTTTTATTTCAAATTCCATTCCACATATTGGACAAATTTGAATTTCATCATCTAAAATGGTATTGAAAAGAATATGAAAATGTTAATCACTGTAGTGGATATGGGTATGTAGCATAACTTGAATTTTAATTGGGCTACTAAAGGCTGCTCTAGGCTATAGATTACCTTTTCTTTGAGAAGTTAAATTCTCCCATTGACTCTTCGCAGTGAGGTCATCTGGGTTCCCTTCTACATGTTCCCCGGAAATAGGCCGATCTACCGGATTCATGGTTTCTTGACTAATTCCATTTGGACAATTAGGATGATGAGGTAGTCTCTTTGATGGCATACTCGTATTTGCTTGAAGAAGTTCCAAATTCTGCTTTAGTGCTGATTGCTGATTCAGCAGAAATATTTTAATTTCATCCAGATATTTACTTTGATCTCTTAAATATTGTTCTTGCAAACTATCATCATCATCTAATAACTTGTTTGATTTTTCTCTGGTAGTCGTTTCTCTCCTCGGGAGTAATTGGATCTAAAATCAAAGATTCAATATAACACTGTTGTTAGCTTCACATCATATCATCATCATATCACAATTAGTCAACCAGGCAAGAATTCATAATTAATATTTAAACTTCAAAACATTTCAAAGACACACTGTTTACCTCGGAAGTTTTTCTGCCAAAGTCTCTTGCTCCTTCACCGTCAAAATTTGTATGATCATCCATTGTCCCGACCTTAATTGATTCTGAAAACCAACATTTCAATTATTAATTTCATATATCAGCATATTTATTTTTGTTCAGATTAGTATACTTTGTTCATAGAAAACAGTACTGAATGTGAATTGAAGGGTTCGACTTTGGTTGCCTTACCTAATTTTACAGATTGAAATTCAGAGCCAGTAATACTGAATTGAAATCTTGGTACTGATGCCGTATGGCTCGACTCGGAATGAATCTGTGGATCTGGATCACTCAAATCTCTTTGAAGATTTGTAGGATCCAATTTTCGAAGGACTGACAGGAAACACTTGAGATCGATCTAACACGTTTCCCTTGTCACTTTGAAAAATATAGTCTTTAGAAATATTTGTTCTTTTGATAATATTTCCCAGTTGAGTTGACATTTACAAAAGCCTTGGGTGGGACTCTAACTTCAACAATCTAAGTTTCCAAAGATTTTGTTTTTATAATTGGATTTGGAGCATTAGGATTTTCACCCTCATAAAATTTCTTGAGTAGTTCAACAGCCTCTGGCCCACGAACTCCAGAAACAATCTTTGGTTTGTATGCTCCAGGAAATTCAAATACATTTACAATTGAGCCACAACCACCAAATCGTTCATTCTCACAACCAAATGTAATGATAGGGATACGTAGTTGTTCTAGGGCTGCGGCACACATCCCACAAGGTTCAACTGTGACATATAACTCCGATTTTGAGAGGACTTTGAAAACACAATGACCCTGAGACTTTGCCCATTCTGTCACTTGATCAATTGCTACAAATTCAGCATGACGTGTAGCATTTTTAGTATCATTCACACAATTTCTCCCTTGTCCAATGACGGCTTTTTCAAAAACAATCACACAACCCACTGGAACCTCTCCAGACTTTAGTGCTTCTTCCGCCAATGAAAATGCTAAATCTGTTACTTGTTTACTCGTCCCATCATGATGATCACTCATTGGTTGGTTGAGCGGGTTAAGGATCCTAAAATCAAATTTAGAAAATAAAATTATGCAATTGTACCAATTATTATGCGAAAAAATAGACATTTATAGGTTTTAATTTTAAGAGCATTTGTTACTTAATTAGTTTATCATTAACAGCTGGTACCTGGATGAAATGTATTTCAGACTTCAGAGTTATACGTTTTCGACCCCAAAATAAAGACACATGTAGGACATATATAATCGACCGTCTTTAAAAAAGCCTCCTATAATCAACTTTTTTAATTTCAATTAAAATAAAGTAATGAAAAACTTTTAAAAACTTACAATTAGAAAGTCATTTTTTGTTGAAATATGTTCAGTCAAGATCCAATCATATGGATGTTCCCTTTGAATTTTTTTTTCTCCCGGCGACCTGCCTCATTTCCATCCTCAATGCACAACAACAACAACAAAGCTTTCCTCAACTTATTTTTCATCCATCATCCCCTCGGGGTAATGTGGACATTTTGATAACTGGTTACTGGTTACCACCATTTTGGTTTCTTAAAGCTTCAATCAATCAGTAGTAAATGGTGGATGCTGACATTTTTATTTTCTTATTATTGATTAGAAAGTTCTGGCATCAAGGGATTCACGGAGATATTCACGGAGCCTCCTGAAAGTATTAACGAGGTCTCCTATAGAGTTTTACTGACACCTACACCGGTATTTGTGTAGTCCTGTTCACAGAATATTTATAACTCCCGCGCTGTCTCTGGCTAACCTCAGAATGGACAGAACCATAGTAAGAGTAGTGTTCAAACTCCGCCCAATTTCATCCCATGCCATTACTCCCTCCCGACTCACGTGAATGTAAGTCATGTGAGTGACTTCTGGATTCAGTGCAGTGTGTGTTAGTTCTCCATCATTGATAGGCCGTTGATAAAGGCAAGATATTGGCCGTTGATATTGGTTCCTTATTGGCTGAAACCCGTAAGACATCTCCACCGCCTTTTCGTCACCTCTAAGAATCCTACGACGGGAAAATTTTTTCTCTATGAGTCCTGTTGAACATTTAGCCACTCCCTTAGGGTTTTAATTTTTCCTGTAAGAGTTATTATCAAACATACATGATTCCTCCTCGAAACTTCAAATACTACTGGAGGTATACTTCAGCAAAGCCTCTTTTTATACCCGAACCTTCTCGATATTTACAGTACTCTCCTCGAGTATTTACCTTGACCTTGGTAGAGCTCTCCTCCATCTCTCCAATTCTTCAGTCCCAGGATCAGTCAGGGTCATAAATCGTCTTCGAATTTTAAGGGATGGATTACTTTGTCTTCCTCTCAATTCCAGAGTCACAGTATGGAACGTAGCAAGTCTTCTTGTTAGAATGGATTAAGTTTGCCATTGTTTTTCCTCAGCTTCTGGTCTAGCTGACCTTTGAACTTTGGTTCACTTGACTTGACCTGACCTATAATTTTCAAGAAAAACATTAGAAAATCCAACTTTTTTCCACATCATTTTTTCCCAAAGTGGGTTTGATGCGACTGTCAATTTTCCCGCAGAAAGGAACCATTGGGTATCTTTGGCTTGATTTTGAATTTGGCTTTCCCTCATGCATCCAAAAGCCCAAATGTCTCAAGTGACCCCTAAGCGTACAGGCGGACGAGACCCAGAGGAGCCGGCCACCACCGCACCGCTCCAATCAACCATGATGGGCTCATTGTCCTAATGACTATGGCTAATTTTACTGCCCACTGTTTGCAAGAGTTTAAGAAGTGATTATGTCCAGGGCTGTGGCTGTATTGCAGCTGGGTTTACCAATAGTCTGTGCTATAGCTATAGCGTTACGCATCCCAGCCATAAGGGCATTATGGCTGTGCTGTGGTATACAATGAGCATAGCTGTGATGTGGGATATAATGAGTATGGCTGTGGTCGCTCAAAATTCAGATAAATTATGGTCAGGGTATGGCGATGATTGATTTTACCAATTTTTAGGCAATAT
>JAQIYE010000711.1:0-11005 GCA_034699765.1 Xenyllodes armatus
GTCAAGCTCACCTCAATTTGAAACTTATTACATCGTGAACTATTTAAGGACCTTTACGTAAATTAGATTCAGGGAAGCACTTTTAAGCAAACTTCAAACAATCACACTAACCATATTGGCCAATTGTTTCTAGATTGTTTTGTTAAACTTGAACATAATATCTTTTAGATTGTTGAACACTTATGATACATAAAAATATAAAATGTTATCGAACCACTCTATTATGATGACATGACCTTGGATGAATACATTCAAAACAAGGGGCAGAGAGGGAAAGGGTTTTGTGAAAGTCGGGTGTACTACCTCATGTACAACAACAGTCGTCTGTGATAATTTAAGATGAGCCAAAATATAACAACAAAACTCTGCCTCTGGTTATCTCATTCATGATGAAGATTGTTCCCTTTGAGTCTTTGAGGTGTCCTTTGTTTAGGTTGAAGCGTGAAATGAAAGGAGTTATCAATGGGGTCACAAAATACTAGATGAATTATTGTTCCCCATCCGTCCGAGTCCGAGTTAAGTCACTCATTTTAGGACTCGGGTGGGAATCTTTCTTGGAACCTAATTTTCAATCTAGATTCATAAAATGATCCGAGTCCAGTTTCGAAAATCGGACCCTGTCCTCAACCAAAACCAACTTTCTGGGTCCTCCTCACCCCTTTCAGTTTCAGTTTATACTGGAGAAATGGGCCACGTGCCTGGGGTTTACCCATCCTTCCGTTTCGGTTTTTTGGGGCACCGGATCCATGACCCAACCAACTTTTCTCAACCCTCTCTGGGACCCTTGTAAAAAAATCGTCTTCGTTCTTAAAAAAATCGATCCGATCAGATAGGCCAGGGGTCAGGGTGAGTGAGTGATGGAGACGCATGCGATCCTTCCGGTTCAAATTATCCACTCATTACAGACAAACTCCCTTCTTCCCTGGAGGACCCTTGATCAATCCAGTTATGGATGGGATGGACCCTCATCAGAGAATCCCATGGGATGTACTCAAATGTTTCATTTTTTCAAGGATTTTTCACATGTTTTAATTTTTTTTTATTATGGTGGTGAGGTGAGAGAGAATAGGAAATGAGTTAAAAATTGCATGGATGTAAAAAACATTGCATATTGAGTGGGGTCCTATTCTCTTTGTCCCATCTTTTAGAACTTTGGGGGAGTACACTTTTAACCCAAATACTAAAAATTGCCCAAGTGGATCAAAACAGAAGCCCCAAAAGTGAGAATTGTGAACCCTTACAACTTACAAGGATTCCCAAAAGGGTTCTTGGGGCTTCTGTTTTGATCCACTTGGACAATTTTTAGTATTTGGGTTAAAAGTGTACTGACTTAATTAGTTGTAACCCTGGTTGTGAAGGATGAGACAAAGTGAAAAGACTGGCTCAAATGACCCATGGTCAAATTAAGTTAAACTGGTATCAGTTCATCAAAAAGCATTCACAATCGTAAATTCTGGTCAGGTTAGGTCAGAAAATTATAATTCAGAGTAAATTATGAAGATGATTTTCACAAATTAAGAGAATTTAATTTTGACGTATATCACTTTCAAGAGAAGAAGGTTTATGTACATTTCTTTCAACAAAATAATATTGTTTGGAGGAGATTTAATGATTTGAAAAATTAATTGCAATGGAAATGGCTTGACCATCACCATCATCCTCACCGTCAACACTTCCTCGTGACTCTCCTCTTGAACATTGACCCTCTCCATCCAGGATTAGGGTTTCAGCCTCACTCAGCTCCTCTCCTTCTTCAGACTCATAGTTCAAACTTACTCCAAGGTCAAAGTCAGAAAAGTCAGACTCATTTAGGGGTTCAGGTTGGGGTTGGGACCGGTATTGTGGCCATTGTGGGTTCTGACGATGATCACAGATGAAATTTGAATTTTGACGTGATGAACTTGAATTCCCTGAAGATGGTCCAGAGACGTTGACAGTCTTGTTACTCTGTTGTATCTCCAGGTTATTGCTATTTCGTCGCTGGGTCAGGTTTTTAGTGACTGGACCTGATTTCTGTAAAAATAAAAATACATGATCTCAAATTCTAAATTTTTGGTTAAAAGGTTAAAAGTCAAAGTACTTACCATGAGAATTTCAACATCAGATGGAAAAGATGGAGACTCTCCACCACCCGAACGTCTCTTCTCAGTGATTTTGACATGATACGTCCATTCTAAAAATTGTCCAGTTTCACTTGAGATATGTCGAAGGGTTTTATAAGGAAGGATGAGTCCACGACCCTCCTCACAAATCTCTCTTGTTGAATTGTCACGAAAATGATTCACTTGACCCTTCCAAGTAACTTGAAAGGCTTTCTCTGCAGTCTGTGGATGAAGTCTAATCTCTGCTTCATAATTTGAACACATTGATTTGGGTCCAATGAGGCAGACCCAAGCACAAACTACATTTTGAGTCCCTTGGAGTCGGACGAGGAAGACTTTACCCCCAAAACAAGTGAAATGATATGGAGGCCAAACGTATCTGTTTTCTGTGGAGGAAAAATATAAGGGTTTTCTCGAGACGGAACTTAGTAAATTTGACCCCGTGTCATTGACCTTGACCTTAAGTATAATTTACCTGGTTTAAGAGGCCTACTAGTATCCACATTATAAGAAACATAGCCCTCTGGGATATTGACTCCATTGATTGAGTGTTGTGAAAGAAGGTGCTTCACATAATCCCCATAAGGGACCCATGCCCCAGCACAGTCAATACAACGAATTGGTCTAGAACATAAGGACGAATTAATCATTAATAGTTCCCATGGGTCATCAAAGGTCAAATTCTCAAATTCACCTTCCACATGAACCCCTTTTCTTGTCTTACCGAAAGTCACAAACTTGAATATGATTCACAAGGTCAGAACCAAGCATTCTTAATGAACACCCTTGATCACGGTGCCGACACTTGAGGATCATCCCTTCCACAAGACCCTCAGCCACAAAGCTACGTGCAGTTGTGTAGGGTTCTTTACATAGGGGACATTCATTCATTTTTGCTTGACAGCTATTGCAAATCAAATGACCTGTCTTACAAACGTAGATTGGAGGAAGGGGTAAGTCCATACAGACGGGACATTCAATGAGTTTCTTCATTTGTGGTGATGGGATGATTGGGCTTTGGTCCATTATGATGATGACCTTGTTCCTGAACTTTCTTACAGATTATGGGATGGAGGCTTATGCTACTTATTAAACCCTTACTAATTCTTAGTTTTCAATGCTGAATTTAGTTGATCTTTTGACCAGCTCAGTCAGTCGAATATGATGATGGTTGTGCTTGATGACACCCCTTATGACAAATGGAACATTTTCTTTCAAGGCTTGACAAATTCTTTGGTTTTTTTAAAAAGAAAGCTACATTCGATGAAGCATCAAAATTTTTTGTTGTTTTTGTCTCGCAGTTTCAATACAACAAAATAAAAGGCAGGAATTGTCATGGGAGCCCACATGGACCAGGTTGGTCCAATGATCCTATCCAGGAATTGTTAATTTAGTGAATGATAGAGCAAATATGACGAAGGACCCTTTTGTACTTTACAACTCGTTTCCAATGGGTTTGGGTTTGGGATTGGAGCAGCATTGTGGCGGTGGATGAATCTCTTCAGCCTCCATAATTGCCAGACTTGAGATGGGTACGAAAATATGGGGTATCTTAAAATTTGGATAGAATTTTTCGGAATTCTATTATGTATACGCTGGTATTTAGTATTTTTGCTAGTGAAAAATTAGATCAACGAGCTAGTAATTGGAATTTTTGAAGGGTCAAAATTATTTTTAGACCAAGGTCAAAGTGATCAGCTGTTAAGGCATCTGATCATAATGAACCAACAAACGTTTACGGTGCTGAGGTTGTAAGAACAAGCTCCTGCAAAAATAAGGATTGGTTGCGAATCCCTAATCGCCAAAATTTTGACCGGAACCCATATCCTATCAGTCTGACGAAATTGATAATTTTAAAGTATTATTAATCCTCATCGTGTATAGTTTGTTGTAACTTTTAACTCAGGGTCCATTTCAAAATTAAGCCTTATGCAGTGGTAAATTTCCACGGATTTTTTTTTGAAGTTCTCATTTATAAATTTAACTGTGTGTTAGATCTTCTCCTTCGTTGCCGTCTTGGGTCTGCCATGGAGTCCAAAACTCACATATGCTCTTCTTCCTCCAGCTCAAACCTCTCGTAAAATTTAGTCAAGCCTCCCTGAGTCCAGCCAGGGAACAATGTGAATGGGGGCAAGGAAGAGACCCTTAATGGGAATTGCATAATGAAGACAGATCCTTTGGATTGGAGTTTTTGTTGGAGGGTCTCTCGGGACAATCTCTCGCTCTCTCTTCATATAATAAATTGAATTGTGGGAAGAAGAATAATAAGTTGATTTTTCGGTTCCTGGACCTGTCTGCCGTACTGGTAATGAATCGGATTTTGGATTCATTCGAGTCCCACTCAAGGTCTAGCAGGACAATAGTTAGTTTAGTAATGGATCGAGATCGAGTGAAAAAAAACACAGAGAGGGGGACGAAAGTAATGTTTGGAACATAATTGGTCACCGATTCGCACTTGTTTTGTAGTAAAGGGTGTTATTCCAAGTTTGGATTTATATTGTTAAAAAAAAGATTGGGAGCCTTCGGTGGGACGATGTTTGTTTTTGTTTTAAAGATAATTGGAATCCAAATTGGAATCAATTATTATTGATAATTTCAAGCCCTCCTGAAACTTTGTAAAATACTTTAAGATCCAAAACCTAGTAAGCGAGTTTACTTGCTAGGATGGATGGTATCATGGTTTAGTAAACCTTAGATAGTTTAATAACACACAAAGTCTCAAACGGTAAATTATTTTGATGATGAGTTTGAGTAGTCTGAAAAATGAAAAACCATTAAGTCCAATTCTTGTGTCCGGGCCTTGTCTGAAAATGGTATACAAAAAGGGTTCATCAAATCTGATACAACCCAAGTGAAATCCATAGATTTTTTAAACACTTTGGATCCGAACCGGACCCAAGACCCAAAAGCACATCATCATGAAATATGAGCCTTGACATAATAATTTTGAATCATTTCTCTCTTTCTGCACATCTGTGAGTCCTTCCTTCACTCTAAAAACATAAACTAGTCCTATCTTATCCCATCTTGTCTAATTTATAATAATCCTAATAATAATAATAATAATAACTTGCTACATCGGATTAGAAAGATCCGGGATGTACTCTTTTTTTTCAGTTAATGAAACAGAGAATCAAAAAATCTGTATGTTTATTCAGACAGATAATACATCATTCTTTTTCATTCTAACAGAACAGGTCTTTTTATTATTTGGCCTTTTGCCTTTTTGTTTTGGATTACTAGAGCATGCATGGTCATAGCTTAACTGGAAATGCCTTTTACGAAACAATTGCCAAAAAATAAATAACTCGTACTTTAAAACGCTATCCTTTAGCCAAGATTCGAATCGTTGAAGGTATACATGAGTCGGACTCGGGATTCGAGTTGGAGGACTTCAAAACTTTTCCTTAAATGTGCAAAATTTAACGTTTGACATCGAAAATTTGTCAAGCGGCTCTCCAAATAACGAGTCCGAGTTACAAAAAATGACTTGATCCAATATGAGTTGGATTTGAGCCAGAACTCAGGGCAAATAACAAGGTCGAATTCGAGGGCCTAAAGATCATTTCTCTGTTGAGATGACATAAGGGCTTATGATCCATTATTTATGTTGGTCAAATGAGGGGAAGCTGAAACTTCCAGCTCCACCAAAATAACTTTCCTCTGACATAAAAAGAACCCCCGGAAAAAAAGGAGGGTTGAGCACGAGATCAAGTTTTATCCAGTTGTTGCTTTATCTAAATTTAGTCCTTATTGTCAGAGGAGTGAGTGAGACGAGACCCTCCCAATTCGGGTGATAGAACAATAGAATACATAATAATATATACAATGGAAGAGCCACCAGAAGAGCTACAGAGGACAAGGACCAGTCTCACTTAAATTCATACATGAACATGACCCGAGATCCATGGACCCGTCTGAGTTTTTATGATTCCCGGATCGACATAGAAGCCCCGGGTTTTCCTCGATCTTCGTCCTTCCCTTCATTAACTATTTAATTTTTGATTATTTTATTTTTAGGAGTTAGAGTTGGACTGAATGAGAGGTTTTATGTGAGTAAAGAAAAAGAACAAAGCATGGATAAAGATTACAGATAGATGAGACATGAGATCGAGGGAGATCTTACAGATATCATCATTTCATTCATGAGGGACATAAAATGACATGAATGACTTCATAGAATCTTCTTGACTCTATTTGTATTTGCATTTGTTTTTAGCTGCGACCTTGAGAAAGGCCAGGAATTAAAGCGGGTTCCAGTACCACTTTGATCAACTTTCCAAATTTCAAAAGGTCCAGGAGGATCTACTTGATTTTTCCCCCTAAGGATCAACCCAAGTGAATGATCGACCCCTGACTAGCCAACTATATAGTCAAATCAAAAAAATAAAAAGAGAGCAACAGACAGATGCTTGGACCAGATTAACCTCTTTCTTTCTATAACAATCAATCCATCCCCTCAAAATTGTCCCCTTCTCTTCTCAGCTCTGATTCCTAGTAATGAGTTGACTTTTTTGAAGTTGATGAATTCAAAAAATATGTTAGGATTGAGATTACTAAGGGAGGAACTGAATGAGAGGAGGGACAACACTATTTTCTAAAATAAACAAAGTGGTAAATCTCCTTGAATTTGAAGAGTTGAATTGGTTTAACAGGGACATGATATATCTCATTTTCTCATTACTATTCGAGAGGACCCCTAATAAAAGTTTCGGATCCCCAACAACTCATTCAACCAAGAAATTAGAAATGGGACAAGGGATCCCTGGCCTCTGAGAAACGGACTTCCAATCAAACTAACATAATGTTTTTTTACCAATGACATTTCTTAAAACGAGCATTGAGCCCAAAATCAAAGACCCGAACAATTGGTTTCAGAACTAAAAGTGATTTTAGTCTTAAATTAAGAAAGATTTAAATTAAGAGTGAGAGACAAGTTCCCTAGTTAGAGCAGAACCGAAAAGAAATTCTCGTCCAGAAACAAATTTTGTAGAAGTTACCCATACCACAATTTCTTATTCGACTCGTTTATAGTGACAAAATAGTCCGAGTTGATGTTTAAATACTATTGTAGAAACCCATTTGGGAACATCCTTGAAACTTCATATCATCCAAGTTCCAATTTGAGTCTAAAATTTAAAAGGAGAAAGGGGGTAATCCTGGACAGGAGAAGACTCTCATCCAAAAAAAAATCTTCTGAGAATAAAAATGGGAAAAGTACGTGACAATAAATAAAATTGAGAGAAAATTTTTGCAATCCTGAGCCTGTCTCATCTCTCTCTCTTTTGTTCTGTCTCAATAGAAGATCCTTTTTTGGGGGTTGTTGGTTGGAAAGTGGGGTTGAGTCTCTAGAGAGATCACCAGCTAGAGGAACTGAATCTTTCTAGGAAAACTCTTCCAATTCCAAGGGTTCAATCCTCTTTTTCTTTTTCTTCTTTTTCTGACACTCTTTGAAATAATTTTAACTTTTGTATTATTATTGTGTTGTCTGAAAGGATGGACTTGTTACAAAAAAGAAGAAAAGTTGAGAAAATGATTTTCTTTTTTTTTTCTCTCTCTCTCTTTCTTCTCAATTTCACTTGATCATTTTGGTGTCTCCCTTCTCATTGAATGAACTCTTTTAAAATGTCAAGTTTTTTGGAAGATTTCTCATTTTGGACCGAGAAAAAAAATACGAATCAGATGGGGACATGAGGTCATTTCGATTTTTGAAACTTTCCTTAGTGGAATTACAAATTTATAGAATACAGTTTATATGAATCCTTGCCTTGAATAAAAGGCATTTTTTTCGCGATCCGATCTTAAAGCTATTTGGTTTGAGGTAGAAACTTTAATAAAGTGTAATTTTTCGAATGGAAGGAAACATGAATTTGAGCCCAAAATTCTGGGTTTCACATTTTTATAGGGCTTTCATTGTCAGAGTCGAGAACAAGTTTCAGTTTCACAATCACAACTCACATTAAGAATTGACAAATGAAAGATCCGCTTTGAAATTATTGAGTATTTAAAAAAATGTTTACATTTGGAGCAGGTTAGTGTCCCATTGCCTGGGTTATGACTGGACAGATCTCTCTATAAACTCGCAGGGTTCATATTAGTTTTTTCTTATACCTGTAAAAATTGAGTGCTAAATTACAGATGCAAGATGTAACTACTCTATACTATGATCTTGCCTTTTATGATCTACTATATAGAGAACAATGTTGTTGAACAAAAACGCAGACCTATTTCATTAAATCTTTACATTTGATCCTCGTCCAAATCCAAAGCTTATATTTTGGCCAAATGTGGATATTATGACCTTTTTGTGATAATACTATGACATTTTGTAACTTATTCTACTCGAGTTAAAGTCAATTTAAAAATCGGGCGAGACAAGTTTAGTACTTGGCACAACCCGGACTCGGTACATGGGCTCGAGTAAGGGACTCGAACTCATGACCTTCAAACTTCAATACTATGTTCATGTTCAAAAAGGGCTTCAAAATGTGTCCTTTATATGGCACAACTTCAAAATTTTTATAGTTATGGTTAAATGAGTCCCATGGTGGTAGACCATGGGCCATCATCCATTCCCCAACTTATCATAAGCTCTGTGACCAACTTTTTGATCCAGTTCATGGAAGGCTTAGTTGAACTCACCACTTTTAGTTATAAATCCAAAACTAAAGTCATGGAAGTCGTAAAACAATAAAAAATAGGGAAAGTTTTTTTGAGTTTGGAAGTCTCTAAAAATTCCACAGGGATTTTTTTTCTCTTCCTGAATCCGATTTACTTTCTCTCACTTTAAAGCTAAGAAAGGCAAAAACCAATGAAGGAAAGTTTGGGCTTTTGTTTCCAAGATTGAACTTTTTCATAAGAGAAGAGAAAGACTTAGAATTGGGGTTTGTGATTGAGGGAATACAGTAAACATGGGAAAACATATTTCATGTTCATTTTTGAATTGGAGGATGAGGCCAGAGAAGAGAACAAAGAAAAGTGGAATCGTTGGGATCTTGGTAAACATTTTAAAGGGTTCTTTCATCCCTGTAAAAATAAATCTAAAAAGACCGGAAAATCCTGGAAAATGAAGGTAAAGTAAGATCAACTTCGGTCGGCCTTACTTATTTGCCGGTCCACAATTTCAAACGAACCACATTTAAGCACAACTAAATACAGTTGTAGCTCTGAAAAAGTTCAAATGTTATTTTGGTTCGTAAATTGGTATATTTTTTACTCAAAGGGAACAACGCTTTGATCATTGTCCTTGTATCTAAAAAGGCTGAAATTGAATGCAAGTAACGGCAAAATGCCAGGGCTCAATCCATTCGTTACTATTATCACTATTAGAGGCTATAAGTTGTATTATCATTAGTCATGGGGGATTCTGCTGGGATGAGGATGATACTTTTCGGCTTTCTCCAGGGATCAAAAAAAGAAGAGAAGAAAAATCAAGTCAAGTCAGTGAACCATGGAAGGGACAGTAACTCATTCTTCCTTTAATTCTCGACTTCACTTTTTAATGGAATTAGTTGGCTCAATTTCCCCCACCTTTCTCTTTTTTTCAAAATTAGTAAAATTTAAAGTTGATTCAATGTTAAAATCAACCAGTAAGCAAATCGTCCAACCCCTACGATTTTTCTCAAACAAGATTTCAGCCTCGACGTAGGTTTATTTATCAGAATCCTTTGTACGCAAAAAGAATGAAAACAGAGGAATTAACTTTTGTAAATAAGCATATTAACCTCCAGAAATACTCATAGTTCTTCAAAATCCAGGTCTTGTAGGATCTCTTCCTAATTTGACAACACCCCATTATTCTTTTTTCTCTCCATGTATCTGTTCCCTCAACCCAAAACTTGAGTCAACAACAGGGAGAAGAATCATGTTCCGTTCATCCTCTGGAGATTTATTAGTTCTCTGGAAATACCTCCACTTATTTAAGTTCCAACCTCATCATCCCATTTAGATGAAACTGGATAAAAAGTATATGTTTGTGTATTTTGTAATGGTTAAAATAACATAGTTCCATTATTTACTTTCTCCTACTTTCTTTTTTTGGAGAAAATTAATCAGAGTTCAAGGAGGAACAACATCTTTCATTTCCAACTTCCAAGTTCCAAGGGGTCGTGGAAGGATTTATTGTCCCTGTCCAAAAATTTCGAATGGGATTAATGGTTCATCCTCAATCCATTTTCTCTAGATTACATTACAGCAGGAAACTACATATATTTGGAATTTGGGGGTTGAAGGATCAAAAGTTGATTGGATTGGAAGATCTATGAAGTTCTGTCCTGGAGCCTCAGCCTGGACAAGTACCCTTAAGTAAATTGAGGACCCTTCACCTCAAGAACCACATTTTTTAAAACTTGGAGTATTGACTTATAATTTTAACTTTCTCCAGGAAATTACAAAACTTCAACATTCTTCGAATCAGAGAATTTTTTCCTGATTTGAAGAAATTTTTCATTCATTCATGGATGCACTTGGGGAAAAGTGATCCATGAAGGATTCCCAGTATTTTACTCAAATTGTAATAAATCAAACTCATTGATTTAGGAAAATTTTAGAATTCCAAAAATGTCCGACACAAAATCTTTCCATCAACTTTGTTTTTTTAAAAGTTTTCGACCCTTTGTTTTTCCCAAGGGGTTGGATTTTGGATCTGGAATTGAAATTGGAGAAAGTGAAAATGAATTTAGGTGGTCGTGGCCAGTGTGTGGTCAGTTGAGAGAGGCATGAGGCATTTTGGTCTCAAAGTAAATCCTCATATTCTATTCTATTCCATTTGGGATTTCAAGGAAACTTTCATAAATTTATTAAATTTGTATGGACAGGATGTGGGGTGTGGGGTCAGGGGTAAATATTTTGGAATCCATATAGCGTGGATGTTGAGAAAATGAGTTTTTGGTGCTTTTTAGCTG
>JAQIYE010000712.1:0-11002 GCA_034699765.1 Xenyllodes armatus
ATTTGTGGTGTGACTCATAATAAACAGTCCCAAATTAAAACCTTTTCATAAGGAATTTAGGAATAAAAAGCAACAAAGCCACAAATGATACAAAATACAAATGCTCAAAAATTAATTCTCCTGTCATATCATTTCATCACCATTCTCTTACCATTTTGTTCTCCCTCCGAGTATTGTTGTAGGACTGACAATCTCTTTTTGGTTGGAAGGGATGAGGGGTAGGATGAGATGCTGAGGGTTGGAGGAGGACCTGTCGAGGAGGAACTGCTTGAGACTGGAGAACTAAATTTGGATCCTCCAGATGAAGAATGATTTTGTGACCCGGATGAGTATCGGACCTTCTCAATGACAACTTTACATGGTTCCTCTGAGGATCTCTGAACGAAAGAAAAATACAAAAAATTGGATCATTAGTTTTAGTGCATGAAAATTATTGGGTGGTCATATTTTATTCTGATTTGTAATCAACTTGTCAAATTATGTTGCAATAAACTACTAAAGTCATCCAAAATCGCATTTATGAATCATGAAAATTTTATTAAAATGTTCCAGTACATTTTGAAAATGCAAAACAGTTTTTATACTAATAATCAGTGAATTCTGGAATAGAATGATGCGATTTATTTTATAGTTCCAATCGGATTCGACAGATCTTCATCCTGTGCTATAGCATAACAAATTCATAAACTCATATTCCGATGGAGTCTTATTAGTGGATTGATGATTGATCCGAGGGTGGGACCTCAAGTTTCGTTAGACTCATTACCCTTACGGAGGTTAGCTAATGGTCTCCCTTGATTATTTTATTGTTCAAGTATTTTATGACTCTTGGATTTTTTGAGACGTTGGTTCAGGCCACTGACTTTTCAAAGTTCCAACATACAGTATATATGGTCCCAACTATTTCATCCTATCCCAACTTGCAAAATTTAATTGTCCAAAGAACAAAAAAAAACTTCAAAAACTCTTGAACCTCGTTTGTAGCTTTTGAACTTTTTTGAGTTTTTGAGTATTTGAGATGAGCTAACAAAGGGTCTCTTTTGCCATGTAGTATTCCATTAAATCAAATTACACCATGATGGAATGGAACTTGAAACATTTTTTTTAAAGAGAGGAAGCACTTGACTTGATAAGTGCACTTAAATGAGGTAGAGAGGACATTGCATTTTTTTTCTGCTCCTGCTATTAAGGTAATGAAACTGAAATGCAAGGGACCGAATCAAACTATACTAAAATGCAATTCTTATTCTTTGACCTTTTCCAATGCTTTTGGGAGGATCTCTAATAAAATTGCATTTCACAAATCCATTAGCTTCGGTTTTAACACAACTGCTACCATGTTACACGGAGGAGGCCCAAGCACTAGCCCAGCCAAAGTGTTTGCAAATATTTTTAAGTTAAAAAAAAATCAAAGCTTCATGGTTGAGCCAGGAGGAGCATGACTTTGACATTTTCTCAAATTCGTTCCCTTCGCCTTCAAAGCTAATTGTACTCCATTGTCATTTTTGCAATTTGCAATTTTAAAGGATGACGAGGAAGGATAAAAAAAAAGAATATTTTTTTGCAAACTCATTTCTAGTTAAAAGCAAAACTATTCTTTTGAAAAAAATCCTTTTGAAAAAGGTTGTTGCATTCTCCCAGGATGGGGTCCTTGAGGAAGGGTTACCACAAGAGCATGATGATGAAAGGGACTTTTGCATCAAGAAGTGCACATAAAAAATTGCAACTGCAAAAAATAATGAAATCCTCAACAATGTCTCAAGTAACCCATTCTCTATCGGATTGACCATGTCCCTGTCATGTTCATGATGTTCATCATCTGTCACTTTTTTTTGTGAGTTGCATTTGCAAGGATATTGAACAACAATGCCAATATGCGAATACGCCCTGCTGTTAAATATTGTGTGGATCAAAAAGTATTGATGAGGGAAGAACCCTCCTCGTGGTGAAGTAATCTCTTAAAAGTAAAAGAGTGAGTCGACAAAAAATACAATCCTACGGCTAATGACAATGCCTTCAATCAAATGAACAAGAATAAAACCTAACAATACAAAAAATGAAACCTTGGGGAAAATTAATAGATGATAGATAAAGTACCCATCAAAGAAGAAATGCATTCTGTCAGTGTCAGTCCGGAGTCAAGATCAGAGAAGGGAATATTGCAATTTACAATTCTTGAGAAGCCATCACAAAAGAAACTTATAGAAGAACGTGAGAGCCTTATCAGGCTCAATGCAATGATGATAATTGACTTTTTTTGAGAGTATTATTAGTTAACCCACAAGTGCATTGGCCTCCAAGGGAGAATTGCTTTTTTTTGTTGCAAATTTTAAAGTAGTCAAATCATAATTTGTATTGCAGATGCATCATCATCATCGTAATGGAGGACAAAAGGGAAAATCAAAGTGTGTCAAATAGGAAGGCACGATAATGATGATAAGATCCCAACCTGAATTTCTAAGAATATCCTTAAACTTCTCCCTGTGAAAAGTAGCGTTCACCTCTCAAGTTGACCACTGAATATGAGCACACATTGTATTCCACGGTCTAATCCGAACAAATGAGTTTTGTCGAAGTTTGTGCATTGACGAATAATTGCATGCCTCAAATTTCAAATTCCCAAAGTTGATTTAAACCAGGGTATACATAATGGAGTTTTGACGATGGAGGCTTTCGCTTGATTTTGAGGACAAATTCTAAAATGAATGGATGCATTCCATGGAGCATCACCGTACTTTTAATTTTACTAGATTTTTAAGCTTTGCTCTCTTTCCATTCACTCTTTTAAACAAATCGTAGAAAATTCCATCTAACATTCTAAGGTAGTCCATCCATAAAGCCCTACTTTTTATATTCAAAAACTCTAAAAGAAATTCTCAAGTGCTATGTCATTTTTCTTGTCTCTTCTAAAACTTGCATTGCACTTAAACTTACTTCCTTGAATTTTATATTAGATTTCTTTCTTTTTTTTCAACTTTTTTTCATTTACTAAAGTTTTAAGAAAGAATGCATAAAGGATCGTAAGCTTTAACGTAGAAAAAGCTTGTTTGAGAGAGACAGAATTTGACTTCCGGAACAAAGGACTCATTCAGTTGTAAAAGCTCTCCTCTTCCAATCCAAGAACAAAGAGGTTTCTGAGGATTCCTTGAAATGAAGGGGGAAAATTCCACTGGTGAAAGCTCTCAAGGGGAGGAGAAAGCATTTGACAAATTGCTTTCACCTGGATGGATCAGATGAGATGGGTGGATGGATGGTTGAGATTGAGTTGTGTTGTGTTGTGAAGGGAGATGACGATGAGAAATGACGAAATGAGAGAATTTTGTAAAAGAATGGGAAGGAAAAACTGGATCGCCCGTTTGAGTAAAGGAAAGAAAGTATAAGGATGCATGTATGTTTCCCGGGACAAAATTCCATCAAACTCGAAATACTCTGCTTTTCATCCCTACAAACAAAATCCTAAACAATACGTACAAAATGAATTTGAAGAGTTCCAGAACACCCAAAGAAGCTACAATTTATAATTTTGGACAAGAAGGAAGGGGAAGAACCATGTAGGATGCAAGTCGTAGTCATCATTAGTAAAATAGTTCCCTTTCTAGTCCAGGCGAGGTCAATCAACTCCTACTTTTCAAAACAAAGTATGTACGTTTGAGTAGTAGTCACAATAAACAAGGAGAAATAGGAGACAACAAAACATGGGGTTCAACTCTACTGAATCTAATGACCCTTATATACTAGGTCCAAAGTCCATAAAAATACTCCAATATCATTTGTAAAAAGTCCTAATAATAATGCTTTGAAAAACAAATTAGCTGGTACCTGATGAGTTTAGTGAGTACTACTTGTACAAATTTGTCCCCTTCTCTTTATCCTTAACAAGCAATCAACAACAAAGGAACGAGTCATGTAGCCGACAACCGACTCAGGATGTAAAATTTTCTTATTGCTATTTTAATTTTTGCTACCGTAGTCAAAATATTGTACAAACCCTTGATTGTATTCTAATTTCAAATTCTGGTCTCTTATTTCTTGTACCTCTCACACCATTTGCAAAAGATGACTATTGTAAAGTTAGAATATTGATTGATGTATAAAAATAATCTGTCCCAAGCCAAGACATGACACATGAAACTGTCTAGCCTTGATCCTCTCCTCGTCCTCATCAGCCTCTCAACTCATGTTTACAAGTGTGAGTTGAGTTAAGAATACATACAAATTGATTCGCAAAAATATAAATCAGCCCAATCTTTTTGCTTCATTTACTTTTACACATGTTTGAATAAATTTTCGAATCCTCTGATGCTGATGATGATGAACTTGCCTTCCTTCACAGTAGTTTATGTTGATCTTCCTTTTAATTTTGACAGAACTTAAGACAAAAAGACCAAAGAATGTACATATTCATGACTGGAATGATTTTACTGTCTTTACTCATTTCGGAATTTAAACCAAGTTAATCAGAATTGGCAAAGGTCTTTCCACAAATTCCGGACTTCAAAAAATTCCAACTATTTAGAATTGGAATCTTGGGTTTTAAGTTAGGAAAGGAATTTGAGTTACGGATTCAAGACGGATTGACAAGTTTCAGTTTGACAGTCCTTTCTAATGAGAATATGAATCATGATCTATGATAGGCCTATCATGTAATAAGCACATGAGACTTATTTCATTTTGACCTTTAAAATGAAGATCCCAAGACCGTGCGGGACCCTTTTCAGCTTCTCTGCTTCTTTTAGGACCAATTTTATCAGTTGAGAAAAATTATTACTCATTCTTATTTCACAAAATAAACCATGGGGTCCTGGACTGGAGTCGGGATTTGCATGAAAATGCTGAGCCTCAAATAAATCCACTGATATTTACAACACCATTGATTCCTCCGAAATGAATACTTTCAAAACATATACATTCATAATTGTAAATCACAACAGAACAATAACAAAAACCATTGACGTTTCATGTAACAATTGAATAATGAACCATTATTCTGCTGACTCTCACATTTTTAAATGTCTCAAGAACACTGATAAACAGAATTTTATTATCAGTATCAATACCCTCCATTGTCTTAAAAATAACTTTCTAAATCAATTTGTGACTAGTCCTAGTCCTTTCTTAACACCCCTAAAAGTCACAAGTTCACAGTTCCATTCTGTCCCATTGTTGGAAACAAGTTTTGTGCATTAACTTAAACTTATAGGTCAGGTCACAAGGCACAAAACAAAGGTCAAGACCATGGGACACAATAACCAACAACAACAGCCTTATAATTATCTGGCTCCCGGAGAACCATACATTGTTCCATCTCTCAGACTGGAGTATCAGATTGATCAGGAAGCATTCTTTCGAGCTAGGATCGCTCATTTCACGAGCCCAAAATCCTTTACTGTAAGTAATGGATGACCTAACCAAATCCACCGAAACCGAAACCAATAACCATGCAATAGCCGAAGAATGTCGATGGCCTCATTTGACCTTATGTCCTTCTTTTCCCCATATAGTTTCAACTATTTGAAGGAAAGGGAAAAGTTGACTTGATTGAGCAAGATTTGTATGATTTGTACCAAGAGAATCTGGAATTAAAATATCCAATAGATCTCAAGGACTCTCTATTTGATATCCTTGCTGGGAGGACATACACTGTCTACAGCCGCGCCCTTCGTCGATGGGTTCGGTAAGATTAAAGATTAGTCAGATTGTCCGAGAAAAAAAATTAATTACCGGTGGACACCTCGGTCATCTCGACCCAGACCACAATAATCCCATACTTTCTCTATTCTCTCCCAATTTCCTAGAGCCAAAGCCTTGGAAAGTGCACGTATCAATCGTCATTACAATCGCTTGACCTCATTTTATCTCCTGGACTATGCAAGGGAAGAACTTCACTTTGCTTGGAATGTGAGATATTTGCCTCAGGACCTCTGTGAGCTCCCAGGTCAAGGATTTAAGGGGACTGTGACTTGTAAGCGCTTTGATCTTTGAACCAAATTAGTTTGACACTTGACAATGTACTGTCGTTTTAATATTTTTAAAATATTTTAAAATATCTTCCAGTCTCTGATACCAAGGAGTGGACAGCAGCTCAGTCCTCTCATTATCGAAGTAAAGTCGTTGGAAGGATTTTCCCATGTTTCCTTGAATCATTTAAAGAGGCTATGGGTCAAGGGCCAGAGAATGTTGTCTACCAATTCAGAATCGCTCAGGAGACCCCACCAGGGAGTAAGATGTAAGCAAGGGTTAGAAATTGACTTGACCTTTGACCCTGATCATCTGTAAGTTTTTTTTTGTTTTTTGTCAGATTCGAGGAACTCATGTGGGATTGGACTCCAGAAGGAAACTAAATTTAGGATAATTACTGTTGGGACCAAACAAGTTATTTATATAAAATGTAAGAAATAGTAATTTATACGTAGTTATTGATAATAGTATCTGATTTTTCAACATTTTACACATATATTTGACAATAAAGCTAGCATTTAGATAGTTGCATACTCAAATACCCAAATTAACTTTTCAATTCGTCCAAGATGTTTGAAATTTTTTTTTCAGAACAGCTATCCAAACTGAAATTTTTTTGAGTTCATCAAGTCATCATAACTGATACCCAAAACGGTAGAATAACTAAATGGCTCATGCATTTAATTAACATTTACCACTTGATCTTTGGACATTACTTATTTAAATATACATTACCTAATCAAATAATAACCCATAACCTATAACCTATAATCTAAAAAAGAAATACATTCATGCAGAGTGGCCTCAACCTTAAGGGTAGTTCATATGCATCCCAACTAATTAAAAATCGACAAGCAGTTTTCTGTCTTTTATTTTCTGCCTTGGGAATTATATGAAAATCTTGATCTCAGGAATCAAGCCTTATTCGATTCGAGAGAGAAATTAGGTCAAGTCAAAGGTTATAAATCAAACTCAGGGCGAGCAATTTTCTCCAGGTTGTACCTTGCCTCGATCAGCATAAAAATTGATTCAATCTTCTAAAACTTTTCTTTGTGTACGTGTGGGACATAAAAAATGTTACGAGTCTAACTTTTCTATGGGTGAACCTGTTGGTTCTCCAATCCCAATTTCCTTACAGATACAATATACAATCCAGGTACCTACATTGTCGAGGTTAAAGAGTAAAACATAAAAGTTCTCAAACCTTGGTCATTGGTCTACCTCCATTCAAACTCAATTGAATGGATGACCCAAAGATTAGGTTCGGCCAACTACATAGGAGATGAACAAAATAATCAGGACCGTATCGAGCCCTCCTTCCAGATGCATCTTGCAGTTTCATGAGTAAAACAAATGAATTCAATTTGTTTGGTCAGAACTTAGACATGGACTTGGTTCAGAGACAGCTTTTCCTCTGATATCCTAAAGTCTACAGAACAGAAAATTCAGGGATCAGGGCATGGCCTGGGTAAAACCCGGAAGTTTTTCCCTAAAATGAAAATTAAATCTCCTTCAAAGCCCTTAGTAGAAGTAGTTTCCTTCCTGTCTAAATTCTTAAAAACCATCTGGATTCACCTCCACAAAAACTCAATCCTCCAGTTCCTCCACTACAGCCTAAAATATTAATCTCATTATTTCTTTATAAAGTTTAGGGCTCTCTCTTTAATTTTCCGGTTTTCTGGTCTTCGTCTCTCATCTCTCTCATGTGAATCCCAATCCAACCCAGTAAGGAAAGGGAAGCCTTTGAAACTGAATCAATTAGGAGGATGCTCTACTTTCTCCCTTCTCTGTAGGCGGAAAGTCTTCCTATCAACTTACGTAGTTTGTCTGTTTTCCTTTGGTCTTTCTGGTTTATCCAAGGACATAGCCCCGGCAAGGCCTGCCTGGTAGTGTAATCAAAACAACCACAAACATTAAACAAAAGGGCTCTTGATCCCCTTCAATTCTGTTCTGTTACAATACAAGTTGAAATGACCTCGGAAGGATGGATTGGATGATGGTCTGGTAGCCAAAATTTCGTGGTCTCACCATCTCCCTTTATGCCTTTGTCAGACTTTCCTCTTTAATCTGTATCAGTCAAAATGAGGATGTCAAACAGGGACCTGGTTTCCAGTTCCAATCCAACAACCCTCAAGGCCTTAAATCCAAGGGAAGTCAAAGAAAAAGGTCATTCGTTCTCGGATGGATGGTTGCAGACATCCTGGAAATTGCATCTGTATGAGGAGCTTATATGTAAACATCAAAGGAACCATGAAACAACCAAGGCCCTTTTCTAGTATTCCTCATGAGTCCGAGCTATGAGAAGGTCCGAGACTACCAACTCATTTATAGTTATTTTTTAATTTCATAGCTTTTTGGATGTATGGTTAACAGAGTCCGACCTCACTTTCCCTCGACAGAAAACAAATTCTTGAGTCTCAAAATCAAAATATCAAAACTTGGAAACCCAACAAAAACTGAAACATATTATTATTTGTTCATGTAAGTTGAATGATGATGATGGAATATGTTATGAGTTATATATCCTTGGGAAATAAACTAACAAAGTTCAAACTGTAACTGAAAATTGATGGGAGATAAATATCCTGTTAAAGTTAAAATTGAGTTGAGGAGGAGGCCAAAGTTTAAGTTCTGGAGAAGCCTGGAAGCTCTTTCTTCTTCTAAAGTAGGAGAGTACACAAAAAGTTTTGCAAATTGAAAGTCTCCTGGGTTCCCCTTCCAGGCACGGACCAAGATAAGACACCAAACTAAAAGTAAGAAGAAAAGAGGCTTCCCAGGTCCTTTCCCTCTCCTCCCCTGAGGAGAAAATGAATTGGTTTTAAATTGAATTTTACACAAATAAAAAATTGCATCACATCAAATCATATTTTATGAAAAGGAGATTTGATAGAATCCATAAGGTAGAGATACATTTTAGAAAGTCAAAATCCTTCTATATAAAATATTAATCGAAACAGCACTTTGTTGAATAATGAATACAATTCGATTTGCTTTACGTCTGTAAAGCTGCAACTAACGAAACCTAATCCTTGCAGCAACTAACGAAATTTCCATTTAATATTTATCGAAACAATAACTATTTGGTAAATGGAATGGAACTTATGCAAAATTTACAAAAAAAATATCGCACATTTTGGACAAACTTTTTAAATTCAACCTTAATTGTTTGAATATTCATGCAAGAAACCTACTAAATTTTAGACAAAATTCCAAATTATAGGTAAAACTCAGACTATCGGCATAATTTTAAGAATTCCACTGAGCGATAAGACTACAAAACCTGGTCTGAAGTCTATAACTTCCTTTTTGTAAGGAAATTAAATGAAAAACTTGACATGAGACAAGATAAGCTGCTTTTCCGTTTATACAGTAGTAGTTCTCCAGTCCCTTACTTAAACATGAAATTTGAGTTGAGGGGTCCTTGAAGAAAGGTCCTTTGAAAATAATCATGAAAGGAGGAATCTTTGAGTTTTGCAAATAAGAGCCCCTCTTTCTCCCTTCATTCCTGGAGTTTTTTCTTCTTCCTCAAGTAGTAGCTCGCATCAAACAAAGTTTCAGAGAATTCAATTCAATTCTACAACGAGGATGTAGGAACTCAAAAGGGCTTCCTGAGTTGAGTCCAGAGGAATCCTCTCATCATATCCGATTCTAGCAGTATGTAGTATATAAAATCCTTCACTTCCATTCCATCACAACTCATCATCATCTCCTTCCTCCCTGACCTGACCTACTTTAACAACTCTTGTATACAAAATGAAACTAAAAAGTTTTGGAGTCTCGGGGGTTCTGTTCCTCGTCAAAATCAGAGTTTTCCCTCCCTCTGACATGACACATCCTACTCATGTATATAGATAGATACGAAGACAGATGAGAGTGAAAGCCCATCATCCATCCATTGGATCCGAATCTCGAAAATGCATCTCATCCTCTACATAGTATAAAATATAAAAGCTCAGGTTTTTGATCTGGAGTGGATTGGTTCGAGAGAACTTTGGAGAAAGTAAGCTTTATTCTTTGGTATACAAAAAACCCAGGATTTGCTACTCTGTTGAGGTAGAGAAAAGGATAAGGTAAAATGGACGAGGAGAAAGTACGGACTGGAGCCATAATCCTCTTGAGTGAATGAGGTTTTTAGAAGAGGCAAAAATGTGAAAAACCTGGTCCAGGGATTAACTAAAAGATAAAATCACTTGGGATTGGGAAGCATCTTTCCAGAAAGCCCTCTGATAGATTTTATTAGATTTTTTCTTTCTTAAAAACCAGTAATAATGAATGGGGGAAAATCTCAAGGGAACTAAATAAAGATTTTATCTGTCATGAGCCAATTAAGTCTTAGAAAACTCCTCAGTAATAACAACAAACCAACCTTTGAAATTCAATGACCTCTCCTCCGCCGAGAGGAATTTCGTAAAATATATTGATGAGTGTATTGATTTACCCCAAAAATAACACTTCAAAGCGTCAGGAGATGTCTTAAAGTTTTATACTCAGATCATCCCTGTCCATTTTTTGGAACAAGACCAAAGGAAATGCAAAATCAGTTTGGGTTTGTCACGTAAAAATGCAAACAAATACTACTTAAAATCCGAGGGCCTCTCTCAGGCAGGAACCTCAAAACCTTCATCTCTGCCTCTCTCTCTCTCCTTGTACAATTTAATGCAAAATAAATATTTACTTTCTTTAACAGGAAATGAACCCGGACAAATAAATGAGCATGGAGCTCCCTCACTCAAACTGCATTGGTTGAAGTTGAGTAAATCCAATGATTTTGCATATTGAGGCCTCTCATGAAATGAAGTGTTTTAAAATTTATTTGCTTGAGTTGAGGAGCCAAATTACCTCAAAATGATTGTTCAGAATTTGGCGAACCAGCAAATGGCAACGGGACAGTAATGGGGCTTAACCTTTCTCATATGTGTATTATGTAAATTTAAGAAATCTTTGAGACCAGAGGAGCGTATTTAGGGTTCCATGACTTTTCCCACCCGTCTTTTCCCAGCCGACATGTTTCCCAGCGGACTTTTCCCAGACGACCTTTCCCAGA
>JAQIYE010000713.1:0-11001 GCA_034699765.1 Xenyllodes armatus
TTAACACGGTGACGCCAAATTTTGTTTTTCTGGGACCTTGTTGCATCTAGATTGAGAAAGGGGTTCATTAATCTATGGATTTTCTTGGAAGGCCCAGTTTTCAAATTCAATATTTTTGAAGTCTGTAGGATCATTTCTGAAATATTTTTCTGAACAGCTTCACGCTTGAAGTTCTTTGTGTTTTGCAAACTGTTAAACAAGCTTTTTGGTTGGCTTGCCATAACAACATTTTTGAAAAATTTGCTTTCACCCGTTCAGCTTTCACCTTCATCATCATCATCCAAGTCTAATCCCAAACCCCAAATTACAAAAGGATAAAAGAGAACAAATTATCGAACGGTTTTTATTGAACATTGAAGAGTCTCCTCATGAATCCAAAAGAAGCAATTTCATTTCGACGTAAATGAGTATTGGTTCCACTTGAGCAAAATACAATACGACACCTTTCATTATCGTAGTCGCAGGGAAATGAGCATTCAGAAATACAAATTGCGATATATTGTGACTTCGGGACTTCCAATGAAATATTCCTACTCGTGGCTAAAAATGAAAATTTTAAGTGGGGGACACTAGAAAAGTGTGGCGTCTTGCACTTGAGATATTAAATGAGACAAACTATTTGGCATCGCTAAAATAAATTTGCAAATGTTCGTGTTTTTGGATCTAGGGTCCTTCTAAACCACTCAAATAAAAATGGACAATGGACAAAATTGAGAATGAATGAGCGTGACACATGGAATGTTTTTAAATGAGAGCTCCGACCTTTTACATTTTAGAACCATTTCGTTGGCATTTACTAACTAGAGAACAATCACAAAACATGCATTTCAATTTCGCTTGGAATTTTAAGCTATGCATGGGTATTTCTAGACGCTCTTTAAATAAAAACGTTGAACATTTGAGGTGGCATCTAATTTTTAAAGCTGCTCTAATGTTTTTGCTAATTCTGCTCATTAAAATGATGACGAGATTCAATTTAATAGGATTCGGCTCAGCGTCCTGGATAATATTAGTCAAATGTGTTCTTGTAGGTGTCCTTGGAATATTTGGGTGTGAAGGTTTTAAGATTGTAAGTGCGAAAAACATTCATTTTTACTGCAATTTTTGGCTAACTGGTGATTTTTAACAACTGTGCCATTTACTAGACCTCAAAAAGCTTCTGCCAGCGTAATCATTGCTACAATTATTAATCCTTCGTTTAATAGGAAACATGGAGGGTCAGTGGCCTTCGTTTAAGTTGTTTTCCAAGTGATGATGGTCCTGCATTGTTTCGAAATCGGAGGTCATTCAGCATCGTAATTACTCCGTCTCATTTCAACAATTCAACATTTCTATTGTCATCTTTTCAAGTAAGTATCATAAAATATAAAAATATCCAATTTGAGAACAACATTGTTCAAATGTATTTCCCACTTTAAAGCAAGAATAAAACACCAAAAAGACTGTTAAACAACATTTAGACATATTTTGATTGACCTCAATATCAGCATGAAATTTTGCGTGCTCCGTTGATTCATGGGCTATATAGAGTGAAACAAAATATTGATTTAGAACTGTGTCTTCTAAAACAAGACAAACCTCTGTGGGGTAAGATGAGAATGACAGATCTAGAGATAAGCGATGACCATGAACTTAATTTATTCATTTGATGGCAAGTGGGTCAGTAATAATAATTCAGTTAACATGAGATCGATCGAACTTCCGTGGATTTAAATTGAAGTTCAAATTTATGGGGAACTTTGCTATTTGCTCATTAAAAATGAACGTTCTTGTCAAATTTATACAGCAGGGTCATATTAATTTTCAAGATCAGGTGAGTGACCAATTGAGTTCATTCGTAGCAGAATGTAAGCTCTTGCAATCCACTGGAGTCACGAATAATCCCGTTAGAAGTGGGACGGTTCCAGGAAAGTTGACCTTGGACATCCACTTCAATAATCAAACACGTAAAAAGTTTATTCATGTCCTGAACAATGGATCAGAAATAACTGCCGATTTGCTCTGGGACAAATTGGCCCTGGCAGATGAACTTAAACTGGTAATTTCTATCTCATGGTCTAACTGAACAAAAGTATTTCCTATAGTTCTAGTGACCAAAATTAACTTGCCATTTTATCCAAATGCTTGATGCCCCAATGCTCAAAACTTTTAAGTTCTAAATTAAGATCTTCTATTTAAAATTGACTCATTTTAGAAACTCTTTCTCCTTTTGCAATTAATAGAATTTAAGGAAATGGGAATGCTGTAAGGACGATCAGGCACTTGAAGAAAGTAATGAAAATGACAATGGAGTCCAATTTAAGTGTTGGACTGCATCTCTATCAACATCAACTCTCCAAATTTTTACAAGTTCTCCTAAAAAACTTGAAAGGTCAAAATTAACTACACAAAGACTAAACTTTGCTGGTTGAATGTCTTCTGACGACGATTTTTTCAAACATTTTCTTAAACAGATCCCATCCATATATTCCAATTAAAGGTTTAATCCTTCCTTATTTGACCCCTTTGGTTAAACGCGTCAAAAGAGACTCGACAACATCAGATGAAGAACAGTCTGAACCATCTGAGGACCGTGAACAAGATCAAAAAGATGCGGACGAGGATGGTGCCGATGAGTCCACAGATGACCCTGAGAGTACTACAATCATCATTGACCATACAGAAGACCTAGAAAATGATGATGAAGGAGGATCAATGGAATCAGGTCATCCAAGTCCTCCATCCTTTAAAGATGAGATTCGAAGGGTCCTCCTTCAATTGGAGAATAATTTATTTAATGAGTCCCTCGCAGAGGATTGGTTCGGGATTCAACAAGAGGTCCTTAAGTCCGTTCGGATTCAGGTAAAATCAATAGTTAAATCTTTGCAGAAAATTCTTAATTGGTTTGGATTTTGGACGATATCATTCTATTATGCAGGCGGAACATCTTTGTAACCATGTCCAAGATGCCATGATGGATGGTGGTTCAGATGAGGATTGGGTTTCGGGTCAATTAATTAAAATCCATGTTGCGTACATAACACCAAGGATCCATGATAGGAATATTTCGACAGAGTTATTTTTTACGACCAAAGGACTCTACGGGAATGGGGAGCTTAGGGTATGTTGAAATATGTATATCAAAATTTGACCCCGAGCTGGCTGCCTGCGACTATTTTGATCTGAGCCATAGTTGAGACCCCTAACCCTGTATCACACAAACTCAACGTTATAATCTCATTCAAAATTTCGTTTGCAGGTTCAATTTGCTCATACACTTCATCGCTACTGTTCCGACGACCTTGTTCCAGGGACTCAGAGAGTTTGTCGTCCCCTCTGCTATGGAATAATTTACTTTCAAAATGATTTCCTTGGACAGGAATTTCTACCATTAAAGAATGAAACAGAGCTCCAAGACAAAAATAATGTTTGGGAAACAATGTTAATTGACATTGGAAATAAGTCGGTTGTGGACTCAGATGATAATCCAGAGTTTCATGAATCTGTTTCAATTATTTTGAAGATTCAAAAAGTTCCTGAAGGAAAGGTTCCAAAAGTATGTACAGGTGTAACTTTAAATGAAAATTATTGTCACTGATCAAAATTGAAATTCATTTCCTAATTCACTTGCTAGTGTGGACGATGGGACAAAGTGTCAGGGGAATGGGATACGGCATACTGTGAACAATCCAAATGGATAGCTGAATTTACAGTATTGTGCCGGTGTACAAGGCTTGGATACTACAAGTACATTAAAGAATCTTTAAATACCTTTTTTCCCCAAAATATTCTTTACATTTAAAACAACAAACTTATTCTATAGAGTAAAATACGTTGACGGTGAAGGAGATTATGACTATGAGCACTACGACTTGGAAACGGAAAATAAACCTCAGACCGATCGAGCTAACGTCAGCTTTGTGTGCGTCTCCTGCTTTACGAAATTCCAGAATCAACAAGCATTTGTTCAAAAAAGAACAGAATATATTGTAGTAACTCAAAGATTTAATTTTTAATTTCCCAGTGTTTACGGCGACTATTATTCTTTAACCGGGGTGGATAAACTAAGGTTTGAACAATACGTGGTTGGAACTTTGGCCCAACAAATTGAACTCAACAGATATCAAATCCGTAATTTGACCTTGAAATGGACGCCCAGTGGTAAGGTCTTAAAATAAAATGAAAATGTGAAATAATATGTGTAATTTCGATTTTTTTAAATTCCAGGTCCAAATGGAACCACAGAAGCCACGCTGATTAGTTTCATTATAGTCCAGTCAAATTTGGATACAGTTGAAGAAGGGAAATTACGGATCGCTGAAGCGTATGAAAAACTCGACAAATTGTTGGAAAGTCAAAAGTTACGCCTGTACGATTCATTTGGGCGTCCAATTGAAATACCAAAGCAAACCCTTCGAAAAATAGACTCTTCTGACAATGATGGTCTCGTCTACTGACAAAAGCCGAATTTTTGCCCCTTGTCAATACTTTGAATCATTTTACCCCAACTTCTAAAATGTGATTCTCCAGGTGCCCCAATTGGACTAATCATTGGCTTGAGCCTTGGAATTTTGATTTCCATGCTCGTTGTGGTTGGACTGGTATTGGGAATTCGAAAACTTCGAAAAGATAGAGCAGGTTCGACATCTCCATGGAAGGTACTCAAAAAAATTACATGCTCGACTGTTAATTCTAAGCATAGTTCTTCCAGGTTTACGTCAGTGCTTTGCATTTGCTTGTATTGTAGGACCCAAAATCTCAGGCCGAACCCTCAACGGTGGTCCCACAACCCGGTGGACCAGGATACCATCATAGAACTGGAACATGGCCTGTTAAAAGATCAAGTATAATTGTTGAAAATATGGAAACTCGAAGACAAGGTGATGATATCGGACCACTTAATTCAACCCCATACCCAAGGGCCCTCATCCCAATCCCAAGTACAATGAAAAGATTGAGTCTGAGAGAAAATTTGATTGCTAGATCAGAAGGTATGGAAATCATTTTTGACAATCATGTGTTTAGCTTAGCTCTGATTGATCACATTAAGATTTTGGTTGTATCCTTTTGTTCTTATAGGCTCAGTGAATAATATGCCATCTCAAGATTATTTTGCATCTCAAAACCCTTTTACAGTCACCGGGAGTGGAAATGGTGATACCACTAGAAGACTCAGTAATCAATCAAATACGAGTACAGGGAGACCAAGTCTTACTACCCATTTCCCTCCAGTTACATCATTCCAAATTTCTAATTAAGTGGTCAGATACATTATCTTTCTCCAATCGACAATGCTGAATTTTTTCGCTAACTCAAATTATGAAAGATGCTTCTGTCACTAGTCAATTAAACCACGTATACGTACTGAGCTACAACATAAACAGGATTGCTTTACAAGAAAATAATTAGGCTATTGTTTATTAAGCAGTAGTTATTGTGTTAAAAAGTTGGAACTGCTTAAATTCTAGGTGGAAGGCAGGGCTCATTTACTTCCCAGAAATGTTAGAAGCTTGTTAATTATTAAATACCTTACAATTACGATTAATAACTTAATTTAGCAAGACAAAGGCACCGTGAACATCAATATTTTACAGCTTAGAATCTCTTTTCTTCGTATGAAATGAAAACCAAAACCCCTATAGTTTGAGCAAACTTTCCAAAGAACACATCATAGTTTTATCTAGTTTTGACATTTCACTAGTCGGTAGCCGTACGTACGATTAATACTGAAAAACGCAGAGAGACACAGAGAGTAGCTTTGTTTGTCGATTTTTATCTTCTCAAAATTGTTGGTACTGTGACATTAAAGTGGTATTCATATCCAGATTCATTGTTTCATCTGATTTGTTTTGTCCACCAAGTCCGATCAATTTTACCTAATAGGGTGTAAAAAACATTCAAAATTCACAATCATATAAAAGAACTCAAATTAAATTACATCAACATAAGAAATGATGAACTTACTGTTCCTTTAAACTTGTTTTGATGTCTACTTGAAGTCTCAGATCTATAAATCTTGATGACGAATTCTCCTGTGGACGTGCCTTCTTCAAAGGGTCTAAAAATCAATGTGATGACCTTACGTTCACCTTTCGCAAGACTTCCAGTGATATCCCAAGCCAGCTTATTGGTTGAGTCGACTATCTGCAAGTAATACAAATTCACTCTCATTAAATCACTAAATTTTCAGCGGCGACTGGTTTGAAGTCCGAATATGGCGTTAGGCGTAGACTTAAAGCTCGAAGCTATTTGGATGATCTCCTCAAACTAGACGATTGCTGGCAAAGTAGGTAACGTAAAAAACGTAAAAAAGCAAAGTTACTTACCATAAAGGCCTCACTCAAACTTCGCCTGACTCCACAACGGTAGAGGATGTCAACTTTGTTCCAGTTAATGATGGTAAGGGTATTCTTGCTGGTTTCACCAATTTTTGTAGACCCCCAAGCCACAATGGATTTATCAGAGACAACCTTAAGATTTTGGCTACTACTAGCATCCCCATCAGGCTTAGGTTTCATAGCAGTAGTTTGACTACTGGAATTTTGAACTACTGGAGCACGTGGAGGATTTGTTTCAGCTCCGACACCTTGACCACGACAGCAAGCTGAACTTCTTGAATCGCACTGTTGTACCATCATGTTCTGAGAATTCTGAGAATGATGACAGCATGAAACTCCAACACCGTGACCTTGAGGAGGGCACTGAATTTGTATAATTATTGGGGGAAGTGCAGGATATGCTGCTTGGTACGTTGCAGTGGAAGTTGTTGTTGCTGCTGAAGTCGTGGACACATTTGTAGATGTAGAACATCTCTGTATGGGTCCGGGCAACGATGGTCTTTCATAATGCATTTGTACTTGGTCCTCAGGATACTTTAAGACGAAGGGCAATGCATTTTTTTGTAATTTGGATGCATTCGAAAGAGCAACTTCCAAATGAGGTCCTTGGGTTTGGACTTCCTGTGATTGCACTGAAGGTTTTGAAATGTGAGACTCGGACGAGTCCATGTCCCTTACTGTAGACGTGCCCGAGGATTCATAAGAATTGGATGTTTGCTTTTTTACAGGGGTCGAATGATGAGTTGGCATAGGTCCTTCAATTGGTTCAAAGGCGGAAACATTGTCAGATGGACTGATATTGATATTAGAAGGTCTACATTCAGGCTCAACATTCTCTTTACAATATTTCATAACATACTCCATGACTTTGTCAGAGGCGTTTGAGTTGGCAGATTCTGGTCTCCCACAAAATTTTGCAAAATGTTCTAGGCTTCCTCTCCTTGTCTCCCTTCTAATACGTGTAGTTTCATCATTTCGTATTGAATGAGTAGATGAAGTTGAATCAGGCCGAGGTGGAGGAGGTCCTACAGTTCCACTACTTCTTTGTGACTGAATCCCCGAGTCAGCATTTCTTGTCCCAACAATATTGTAATCAAGGGGAGGATTAGAATTAGGATCCGGTCCATAATAACTGTTTCTCATAGCTAATTGAGACTGAATTTGGTTTAAGAATCCATTCACTTTATCCGTAAGCTGTAAGTCTGAGGAGCCCGAGATATTCTAAATTAAAATTAAAGAAGCATTCATATAATTTATGTTTAACTTACAAATGACTCATGTATCAAGGTCAAGGACATTTACCAAATATGGAGGTAGTGATGATTGTGGAGGGCCAGGACCTCTTACAACTTCATTATTACTACTGTCTCTCAATGGATTTGAGGATCTTCTGAGAAAATAGGCTCCAAGAGACTCATTTCCACCTCCTGGTCCCTTCCTCCCAGCAGCAAGTCCGGACTCATTATGACTTGTATTAAATGAAATCAGATTTGGATCACCAAGAACAATCTCATCACGATCAATTTGATCTGCTTTGTAACCCCGTGCTGTAAGATTTGCAAATTCTGACTCACTAATCTCAAATCCTTGACTTAATTTTGACATTGACATGGGCATTCCTCCAACAAAGGCTTGATCTCCAAGGTTTATGGATGAGAGGTCACCCCATTCTGGTTGAGTGTCACAGAGTAAGGGTCCAGATGGAGAGTCAGAACTTCCACGTCCATTCTCTCTTGGAGGAAGGTCATCCTCACATGACCTTTCTAATATGACTGAGAGGGGTCCACCAGGATTTGTTCCACCTTTTCCATTTCCAGTGACCTCGAACTTGGACATCTTCTCCTCACTTCAATTTAATGGTCAAGGGCAATGTCAAGAGATCTGATGAAACAGAAATTTAAATAATAATTAATTAATTAATAACATTTAAGTTATGTTAAATATTTAAATGAAATTGTAATTGTAAATTTTGCAAGGTTTGCAAAAAATTGGTAAAATATATTGCTAAAATTGCAAGTAAATAAAAGTTTTCCCGGTTCAAATTGAATAACATTTGGGTGGATTTCCTAAAGTTTTGAACCAACCGCTCGCATGTGCAGAATATGAAGGAATTAAGATAAGGATGTTGGGGGGTGACTGGGGCTCAGGACGGATTGGATTGAATAGTATCTTAAATCCATCCACTCAAAAAAGTTGATGTTTTATCGATGAAATGTAAAATTTATACAACTAAAACTAACAATGTTTAATGCATAAGATTACATGTTACAAATATTTACATTAATACCATTTTTTTTCTCCACCTATAGACGGATCTAGAACTAATTCAAATTAATTTCATTATTATTAATTTTTTAAGAAGTTCATGAAAATTAATACACATTTAAAAGTTAAAAAAAACTGAAAAGTTTCATAAAGTCACAATTCAATTTTTGACTAAACATTAAAATCAAAAGTCATTCAAAGTAGTTCATTTACGCCATTATCCCATCAAAACCTACAACTTATATAATAATAATATGACTTACAAAGAATTATTGATCATTTCACTCGAATTAGACCCTAAATTTTAGAAAATTAAATCATTTCAAGTTTCATTTCAAATTAAAATCATTAAAACAGTTATCATTTCATCCTCTTTTCCTAATAACCTAACACAAACTCCCCTGAGCTCTAGAAATGAGTAATAGAGTTTTAAGATTTTAACCCTTTCATCCTCCTCTCTCTCTGTGTCTACTATGCGAGATTTATATATGGACATTGGACATTTTGTGTATACCATTCCATGTTCAAAAACTTCCAGATCCAGTTTGGCTTAAAAAATTGTGTAAAAGTTACACTTCCTCTTTTTCATATCTCTATTCCATTGTGTTCCTTCCTCAACAAAACAAAACACACATAAAGATAACCCTTATCCAGATCCTCCTCCTTACCCTTTTCTTTCTTTGAATCAAATATTATTAGTGTTTTTAAAAGGTTCCAGTTAATTAGTCTCCAGTTGTCAGTTTTTTTTTGTAATTTTTTAAATGAACTCTTGAACAAGTCTTACCTCAACACTCCAAGAAAGACGATCAAAAATGTGAAGATGTGTTATTTGCCTACAAGAAAGAAGAAAGATCTATATACGCACATTTGATTTGATTTTAAACTTTTTTGTAATTTGTAGATTGAAGTAAATATTTAAAATTAAATTAAAAGTTAAGTTAATTTTCAGGTGTTTTTTAAATGCAAACAAAGGACATGACAAAGGACTAATAATTTAAATAATTGACAATTTAATGTAATTGGATCCCGATGATTTGGCCAATCAACACTAAACTGAACACTGCTGATTGAAATAACTCAATTGAAAAATTGGATATTTATTAAAAGAATGGCAGCGGTACCCTCAGCGGAGTCCTCTTTGTTGGACGTTTCAGTAGGGAGTCCTGGAGGTCAAGGTCAAGGAAGTAGTAAAGGGACTCCGTCAAGTAAGGCCAGTAATGGAGAAGACGTCCTTCCTCCCCTACCCCAAGATGTCAAGGATAAACTGGCTGAGTTGGAGTTGGAGTTATCTGAGGGTAAGGATGGGAAATTTTTTTTACAGTTTTTCAACCAAAAGGGAAGAATATTCAGTTGCAAGCAACCAACTAGTAGTAAACTGTAATCTTATATACATTGGTTTCATGGATTTCTTAATCTTAAAGTAATCACAATGGAGAAAATATCATCACACATTAAAATATTTATATCAGTAATGTAGATATAAGATACAACATATCTATAACCTGTAAATCGATAGCTTCGACCCATGCAATTGTTTAAAATTCTATTCTTTGTCCAAGAGAGACAAATGTTTTTTCTACATTGTTTGTGCTTCAACTTGTTCAGATATATTGGATATATGTTGTCCAGTTTTAATTTTCAAAAATTACCATTTCTAACTTGAAAAGAAACTCACATCAACATCACAAATGATAATCGAATGAGGATGAGGATGCTGATTAGAACATGGACCTTGACGTTATTATTGTTTTATTTACCATGTTCTTGCAAAGGACTAATATTAATGTAACATGTAAAGTTCATGTTCATGATCATTAAAATAAGACATACTTTAGTCGTTAGTAACAGAATTAAGATTCTATAAGATGAAATTCTATAAGGCTAAACTTGACAAACTTAATGTCGTCCACCCGACCCGGCATAAATCCTAATATTGGTTATACTTTCATTCCATTTTATTAACTAAAAATATACACGCGTTCCTCGTTCAGATGCAAAAATTGTTCTGATTCTCATCATTCCTTTGAAAATGGGTTTTACCTAAATTAGCCTACTTATGGATTAGATATGCACAATCATGATGGGTTGAATGTTAGACATATCCAAATAAGACACGAAACTGAAACATGAGACATTTTATATTGTAAGTAAATGAATGAAACATGAAACGAAATGAAGTGAGATTGAAGCCAATTTGCTATTTTACTACAAATTATCCGCAATGATGTCTAATTTGAAACTGAAGGAAACCCGTCCAACAAAATTACCTGAATTGCTAAAGCATTGTCTGAGACAAACAGTAAAATTTTCAACCTCACATTAACATTAGTAGTTTGTTTTTTTGGTTAATTCCATTGAATTTCCGTAAACATTCAGTCAGTTCAAAAGAATGCCAGTGTCAAACGCCACTTGATTTACA
>JAQIYE010000714.1:0-10989 GCA_034699765.1 Xenyllodes armatus
AAAATTCCGTAGGCTTCCCATGTTAAGTAATGGGAGTTTTCAAAAAAGTAGTAACTGAGATTTTTTCAGATCCCAACGCTAAGGGTTGTTGGTAAACAAACCCCGTTACTAGGCTTAAATGCCACCACCTATAAAATATATGCTATAAAATCATTTTACAGACTTTGAAATTGGAAGGGTGAGCCCTTGGAGATTGGATATAGTTTATTCGTAAGCCCGTGAAGTTTTAATTGTAATTTATAGGACTCCGGTGATACATTTAAAAAACCTAATTAGTCAATTCGTTTGTCAATTATTAACCTTAAAAGGTCAAAGCATGAATTACTAGAAATATGAGATGAAAAGTTAGTTACTCATCTGAAACTTTGAAAATGTGTTTTGAACAATATATATTTCTACTTAAATTTTTCATAACCAAAATTGTGGTGGTTACAATGTAGACGTTGAAATCACTTACATTAAAATGCTCCTGCATGCCAACTTTAAAATATTAATGATTATTTCCATCAAACGAATTAAAAAGTTATTCCAAAGGATTGGTTTTTACAGATTCCTAAAAGAAGCTCACCGAATAATTATGACAATTGCATTCAAAAATATATGCTCATAATCAGCTTTCTATGATCACCTGTATGTCATTCAGTTTTATTAGGAACTTTCATCATTTTCAATTTAGTTTAAGCAAAGAAGGTCCAGTCCATCTTCTCTATCAACGACCCGCAGATCTTACTCCAAGTTTTTGAGTAGAAATTAATTAGGTCTATCAAATTAATGTTACAACTGATCAGTTTTGGGGGTGGGGGCACGCCGAGACATAATGTAAACTCATTTCATCCCTCTGATCTTGTTCCACATTTTCATACATACAAACACACTGACCATCTGCTATCACACAGTAATATCAAAAAATTTCTAAAAATTTCTAAACAAAATATACAATCCAACCATCTTTTTAAAAAAAAATCACCACTGTATCCACTATCCAGGGCCCCATTTTACCCTTCTTGACTGGATGAAGTTTAGGAAAACACCCGAAAAAGTATAGTACGTACACGTAGGAGTTGAAGGTTCCACTACATACACACTCCAGCCATATCCCACCAGTCCGCCCCGAATTTTTTTCTCCTTGTCTACAGAATACCCGGACGGAGAAAGGTAGGGTATCATAAGAGAGGCCAGAATTTTCTCATCCTACATTAGTCTCTCCCTACCATTCTTATTCTCGCTTTCTACCCATTGTGGATAAAACCCGGGTATTCTATACTTTCATATTGTATATGTGAACCTCAGGATTCGGTGAGGTCTTTCTCTCCGGTGGTGGTGGTGGTGGTCCTTCCCACTTTTTTCCTTCTATACTTTGTTAGTCCCTTTTCTTCTTGTTACTTTTCGGGTAAATTGTACATATACTAATACCCACATGAAAGCCATGGTTCTCTATAATAATGCAAGAAAGGATGTCATGTCATGTATGTCCCTGTCCCTTGACTTGTTCAAAAACCCGAATCCGTTTACTGGGGCAATAGGGAGGTGAAGGAAGCCCGATAATAATAATAATAATAATAGTTAGGAAACAAGGTCCCTTTTTTTTTCAATCCTAATATGCACTCCTTAAACTTTAAAAGTTTAGGTTAGGCTCTAGATAGAATATTCGGTTTTTTCTAAGGTTTTTACGGGAACCCCGAACTTGTTGTTGTACTAATTCTCATTGTAAAGTCCTTATAAATGCACTTTTTTTGTATCCTTTTCCACGATACTATTTCCTAAACTTCCTTCCTTCCACTATATGTAGGAGATGATGATTTCTTCAAATGGGTTGTTGGTGGATCTTGTTTAGCCATAATAACTTTTAGCTCTTTTAGATATTTTATTCTCTCTCTTTTTTGTAGTAAATGTTTTTGTACTTTATTTAGTTTTTACCCTCCTTGGATTTGTATTAGAGTTATTATTGAGAGAGACCAAGTTTTGGGTATGGAGAATGTAGGGTTTTTTTTTGGATTCTAGTTGAGTCGCCGTGCTTTGACACGGAAGACACCCCGTAAAAATTAAAACCCTAATTTTTTTTTGAGGGGTTTAGGGGGTTAAAGTTAAGTAAGACCCGGAGCCTTTTGTTGCTCAACCTCAACTCAACCTGACCCCATCTCTCTCCATGTACCAGACCCTCAACCTTGACCTCATTCCTGAACTCAAGGGCCATTGGTTCTCCCAAGATCTTAAGTCTTTTAAACTCAAGATCATCAGTGGATCCTTCACAATTCAAGTTGGAATAGAATTGGTAATCAAAATAATAATAAATAAATAAATAAATAATATTTGCATCCTTGAAACTTATTGCAGATCCCATTAAAGGAGATCTTTTGAGGAATTTCTCCATAAACATTTAATTGTAATTTGTTAAAAATATTTTTTCCGTTTAAAAACATATCTCATTTTTGCAACATTACTTAACTATGAACAATTTGTAAAAGTAAAATATAGATCTTTGATTTGCATCCCTCGATATAATTCAATGTTGACGAGATCTAATAAATTTTGGCACTGCTTTGATGATTTAAAACAGATTTGGATGAATTCCGGCTTCGGTTTTTGTACTTTACTGGAGAGGTTGTTATTTCTGCATTGATCACGCCCTTGGAACTTGGAATCGAGAAATATTTGTGAGGAATTCCAGAAGTGATGTAAGAGTGAGTTGACCTACCCTTAAATAAATTAATATTCATCCTTGAAGAAACGACGACATCATCATGAGTATTGATGTCCAGAAACATTAACCTTTAGTCTTCAACAATGGACGTTTTTGATATTATACATCCCAAGTACATTATTTTCCAATTCCCATTATTAACTAACTTAAAATGTTGAGATTAATGTATTTGTTCAATAATAAGTCTCCGAGGCTAAAGAGTGGGATCAATTCAGAAGTGGGTCCCTTTCACAGTCTCAAACTAAGAACATCTAGTACTGACGTATTAAACCAAAGATAATGGAGTGACCTGTGATTATTATTATGTGAGGAGTGAGTGACAATATAGTTTTTGGGTGTCCTCGTAAAAAATACGAAAAAAAGTATGTAAAAGGGTCGTTGGAAGACTAAAATGTGGAACATGATGTGTGACGTAATGCCAACCATCTCGGAAGACGGGATAACTCAAAGAAACTCTCAATTTGGTGGTGAAGATGCTAATTTCGAACAGCTTATGGTCTCCATGTTGGATGAGAGAGATAAACTTATGGACAGTCTTCGTGAGACTCAAGATCGACTTCAAGAAGCAGAACTTAAGTACACCGAATGTCAAAAGGAGAGGGATTCCCTATCTCGACAACTATCTGCAAGTCTTCCTCAGGTCAGTAAGGGTCAATCCTATTTTGAAATCTCTAATAATTGTATTATTGGACCTTTTTATATGTGTAGAAACTGCTTAAATATGAGCACAAGAGAGGCGTTGACCTTAATCGACTTCAAAACAAAGACCGACTATTGTACAAATCAAGGCCTTAAACACTATAAAATACTTTGAGAGATTTTATGAATCAAAAGGAAGGGAAAGTTTGTTTTTGTTTTTATTATTTTTATGATGATATTCATGTGAGACAATAGAATTGGAACCAAGTTATTAATTAGTAATTTATTGGATCGTAAACAGATCTGTCAATGAGTTCCATGTCTTCATCTTTTCACCCAACTAAAATAGTGACGAAAGCTAAAATAATTTTAGCTTTCGTCACTATTTTTTTGCAATGCGTAAGAGTGTTTAGTGAGGAGTTTCGTTTGCTTTTTTTGAGATTGATGAAGATGAAGGATAATTAACTCTAGTTTCCAGAACATAATAGAGATAAGAGATACTCTTTTAAGATCTTGGTGTTTTAGGATGATTAAATTAACACTTGCTAAGTGGAAAAGGTCCCCGGTCAGGTCATTTAAGGGTCTACAGAGCATATGTATAAAGACGTTTTGTATAATTAAGTTTTTGTATATTTTTTTTGTATAATTGATGTTTTGTATAAAAGGATTTTTTGTATAATAGACGTTTTGTACAAAAATTCCAAATTTATTGGATCAGTCCTCAAACAGTTAATCAAGATCAATTCAATACAAAAACCATTAAAATAATAATAATCAAGATCAAATAAATAAAATACAGTTAATTATTAACCGTAGTGATGCATACAAGCAGTTATCCCATTTAAGTAATCAGAAAGGTCACCGGTATTATAAGTATTGACAAGAGCTTTAAGTCCAATCTTGAAAATTTTTTTCTTTGAGTGTTAATAACTCCACCAGTGAGCTTTTTAAGTTTAAGTTTGGTTGTTTGATACCAACAGATGATTAACTATTCCATAAAAATCATTAAGGAGCATAAACAAAGTTTGCCGATTTTTTTTTAAAGAGAATGGATTTTAGCAATTATTTTACAATTAAAAGAACTGTTTAGAGTGTTATGATATTGTTTCAAAATTTGAACAAATTGGCAAATTGACAAATCACTTGGAACCAATAATACAAATTCATTGTTTTTGCTGAATCGATAAGACACCCGTTCGTTTAAAACGAATGTTCACAACAGGCTTATTTAATAAACATTCAAATAGTAATATTGTGAGACTGTGTAATTTAACTAATTTGATATCCCATATATTTTTTTTCTACCTCAATCACAAAATTTAAACCCATTTTTAAAAAGTGTATGCCATCATTTTTTGTTAGAATTGATAAGTTGGGAGAATCCTTATTATTATTATGTATACCCTGGAAAATACTCATTGTCCCAAACCAATTGATATGAGCCATTAAATCAGCGTACTATAATAGCGTACTATAATTAGCGTACCTCATTGAAATCGTTAACTTGGGATTGGTTAATAAGTATGCAAGCATTAACACGAAAGTTATCATGGCTAACGGTGCAAATTGCCTCCTTGTGTCAAAAAATTTTCATAAGAGCTAATGGACCTTAGCCACCAGCTTCAAGATGTGTTAAATGGCAAAAATTTAGCAGAAAAGTTTTGAATTTGAAGATCTGTATTTCTCTCAATCAGTCTCAAAATGGACATAGTTCACATGAAATATAGACATGGCCGGTAGGGTATCTTTGAATGGTATTTTTTTTTTTTTAAAATACATAGGCAATTTTAAGCCTGACATGACTTCATATTACGTCTTTTTCGACTCAAGACAAGACTTCCAGTCAGCAAGAGGCCAGTCCCATTTCCGCCTCTCCCTCTCTCCTTCACCACCGTTTCGTTAATCCAAATATTTCCATTTCTGTAAACAGAATTTCGTGAAACCGAAAACCTTTCTGACTCAACGTCTTTTTTTGAAAAACTATGTATGGGAATGTTATTATGTATTATTGACTAGGCTTAAATTTTGTTTTGAAGTAGTCAAACATAGATCAAGACAAGACCCCTGATCTTATGTCATGTCTCCATTTTGATTTGAATGATGTACAATGAAAAAACATTCATCATAACATGGTTTCTTATTGGTCAAAAATTCTAGAAACTTGACTTGAAAATATAAAAACTTCGCCTACACACAAAAAGTTTAAAAAGAAAATTGACTAATATTTGGTATCCAATTCCTTCCAGATCCATAACATGACAAGTAAATATTTGATATTAGTTTTTGAAGGATATTATTACGAGTTGAGTTTAATCTTTTTTTTTCTCCCCAGGAAGTAGTAGATGGATGAGTTAAAGTAAACAGAGTAAGATTTGTTTTTGTATTTTGTGTGGGATTATATGAGATTAGTTCTAAAATGCCATGTGGATCATAACATAACTAACTCTGTTCTATTGGACCAACATAAGCTTCCTGGAATCCAATTTGTAAAGGAACATAAATATGATTTTGTTTTAAAGGCATGTTTTACTTTATTGATTGAGTTTTTGTTTAAAGGAAAGTTAAATAAATTCTACTTTATTGTTTTGCTTAACATTTCCATATACATTTTCGAAATTCGATCTAGGCTTAATTTTTACTATATTGCCCAGAGTCAGCAGAACTACTTACAATTCTGAACTCATTAAATGACCATCCATTTACCACGCATTCGCCATTGTCGTTATAAATGAGTTGAAAAATTAGGACCAAGTAGTTTTTATTTTAAACTGAAATCAATAGAACTTATTGAAACATAAAGTGATAAGATAAGGTAGGAAAAACAGGTAAAGTGAGTTATGATTCCTATAAACTACAATACACGTTCTGTGTGAGTTAAAAAATCAGTTGAAGAAAAACTAATTCAATCCAATAACAAATTATGGCCTTTATAATTTTCCCATATTTATTTGTAAGTGAAGAATAGATTTGTTTGGTAATTTATGACAGAATCCCCTGGGGGAGACACGATATAAATCTTTGTTTATTTTTCGTTTCCGAGCTTTATTGCTCATATAGTTCATAATCATAAGTTCATTCATAACGTGAATGGGCTTTTGAGCTTGTTTTACCTATTCCATATATGAAGATAATTCCCATTACAATGCCTGATTTTTGAGGCTTATGGTTAGTGGTTTTAATTCTTAATTTAAATAAGTCATAAAATCCTTGAGCTCGTGATTAAACAAAATTAAAGTTTTTCGTAAGAAATTCCACATGAATCATTTTTATTTAGAACGTGAATGGATTTTGTTCTTATATGGGACATGGTGTTAATCAGAATTATGAAAAACCGCTAGTTACATAACTAACCTGGCAAAGGCAGAAATATCAAAATTTACACATCAACGGTTCATATTAACTTACGTTAGTTTAATACGTGTACTTTATTTTTTTATCGCTTTTTTCAAATCTTTTAAAAATCTAAGTCATGAATTTCAAAATACATTTAATGGATGAAGTCTTTTAGAGTGAAATCATGCTTTTCCGAACGGCATAATCCAAAGATGAGGGCGCCAGTTTGTGGCCAGAGAAAACAAAAAACTACTTTCACCCATCTTCTTTAAGTGGTGAAAGTATAGTAAAGAGGGCTCATGTGTAAGTTTAGTTGGATCGATCCTAAGAATACTCAGAATTTATATATCTGTATGTTATGCATGGAGAAAGTGGGAGTAAGGGACATGAAATTAACTACATTGGCGTTGGCACAGACATGTCAATGGGAAGTGTGCCATGTGTAAATTCAAGGCATCACTTTTTTTGAAAAAAAAAACAGGCCAAGCATTTAATTACAGACACTTCAAGTTAGACATTAAAAAATCCATTTTATTGCGTAACTTCTTCATATTAGTTTCCTTGAAGCTGGAGAGCTTTGTAATTAATGTCTGACTCTGCAAATTTCGGGTACAATATCTGATCTTGAGATTTATGCAAGGCAGTAATGAATATGAGCTCAAGTCAAATCATTATTGTTGAATCGCGTATACTCAAATGTTTATTCTTGGAAGACAAAGCATATAAAATTACATTTACATTTGGTGACGTCTGACTATTTTTGATACTGGGCCGGATAATGGTAAAATTCATGAAGTGGATACTATTATTCGCTCCAAAAATACAGTTTGTGTCCATTAATTTTTAATCTGATGTCCTTAATTTGTTTACCTCTAACAAGAGGTGTGGGATGCTTAATGAATGAGATCATTCAATTAAATGACTCAATTTGGTCAACTTTTAAGAATAAATATTCGTTTGAAAGTTAACGTTCGGATTTCCTAAAGTTACCTTGTAAAAGAATATTTCTGATTTAGAAAAGGTTGCTCTTAAATCGAGGCCCTGAGTTCTGAGTTCGTTTTTTATGATAGTACTCGAATGTAAGCCTTAAAAAGTTCAGAGTTGTCACACTCTAGATCAAAGTAAAACTTAAGGTAAAATACTTGGCTGACCTAAACTTTGAAGTGTCATGGATCTATACTTTCAGTGCATGCACTTGACGTGGAGCATTGTATTCATGTATTTGAGCCTGGACTCAAAGTTCACTTGAGTTCAAAGTTGAGGGCACTTGAGTTTCTATAGTAAAAACTAAAGCCCTTCACATACATCTCACAGCTTTCTGAAAAAATGACAGTTAGGCCATGAATGAAGGACAACTTTTTTCCTGATTTGTTGCAAAAAAAGTTTAGGGTTAGTAACTTTTTGAAGGTACTCGTCATTGTCATATTTACCTTTCACCTCAAAACACAAAATAAACTTTTTGGAGTTCTTATGGTCACTCCAAGTTTTACTACAACTTCTTGAGAATGACTTTGAAATTCATATTTTCTCTTTGAATCCTGGAAAAGTTGTAGTTTTGGCTGAAAAGGTAAATTTTTAGCATAACATCTTTGTTGTTTGGGGGAGTTGAAAAGTTTTGATAAACGATGTTCGTTTGTGTCCACAAAAGTCATATCATACTACGGATCAAAAATCTCTTTCTCTAGTACTTTTGTGACAAGACAACTGACATTTTTCAAGGATCTTGGATTTACTTGACAATGTCCATTACTCATTCATAAGTATAAAGAAGACGTTGGATCATTTATACTCTGACAGCAAACAGAACCTTTTTCTTTAAAAGAAGCTAAAAAAAATTCAACTTTGTATTTTAAATCTTACTATCAAGTTTTAATATATATGGTTAAAGATAATCTATATATCAAACACATTTAATAATAAAAACTCGTGCAATCAATTAAGTATAAAGCCGATTTCTTTGAAAAACATTTAACTGAACAGGTAGGCATTCATACCACTCATTAACCGTGGATGGATAAATATGTAACTCATAAAATATGTAGTCTTGAATTTGAATAGGTAGGTTAATATTAGTTAAATTCGAATAATGGTTTGCTCAATCGTTTGTTTAAAGACTAGAATTTAAGGTTTTTAAAATATATCAGTTGAGCGAGGTTTGCTTTTAGCGGTTGGGAGCTTAAGTCGTACTATAAAGTACTATAAGGTAGAATTTACAGCAGAAGCGGGGGACTGTAGCCAAATGTCTAATCCATTTTAGTGTTTTTTCAGGCCTCAATTCATGTCACTGTTAGAAGGAACCGGTTGACTGACCATACAGTAATTGGGAATGGTTAGGATAGATCTCTGTAATAAACCAGGTAGTAGGGCTCAATCGTAGTATGTTAGTTGTAGTAGTAGTGTTGAAGTGCCGGAGAAAGTCAAAAGAGAAAGGAAACTCGTCATGCTCCCAAGTCTCAACTAAAGTCCTTATGGAAGTTGATGGTCTTTTTTTCTTGGCTGCTGCAGTGAAAGTTCTTTGGGACTTTACCTTTATGATCACATCTCAGTCACTTACCCCTCTCTCAGTTGGGATCTGTTTCTTTGGTTTAGAAGGTCTTGTAAAACTTACAACTAGATCCAAGGGGTTGAAGTGAGAAGCTTTTAGTGCTTAACGTTAGAATTTGCTGTGTGAGTCCTGAGGGTCACTTTCTCTCATTCCATCATAATTTGTCTCAATTTTCCCTCGTTTCTGACATGACCTTTCCGTGAAAAATGAAAGACATAAGTTTTTCTTAGTCAGTCAACTCAATCAATTCTATTTGACCAAGTAGTACTCTCTTACCTGAGTTAGCCGTCCCTATCAAATTAAAATTTGTCCAAGTAGGGGCATTTAACCCCAACCCATTCATTCATCATGCCAAGTATAACTTCCTTATTAGAGAATCATCATCCTTCTCTGAGTCCTATCCCAGGGAGTCCAGCCCATTTATCAAATTTAAATAATAATAATAACAATGCCAATCATATCCATACATCAACAAATAATAATAACAATAATTGTCTGACTAACAATGTCCAGTATTCAAGTAATCCATCAAATTCCTCACCATCAAATCTTTCAAAATCCACCACACCCACATTTGATAATTTAGTCCTTTTGGCAAGGAACCTTCAGGTCACAACCACAACAACAATTAGTCCTCCAAGTCCAAACCCATCATCATCTATCCCATTCAGTCAATCCTCCTTGTCTCATCAGATGAAAGACGTCTCAAGGTCTCCAGCTAATCATTCTCATCAGACTCATCCAACAATGTATTCTGTCATTGCAAATCGTCTGACCTCACGTGGTGGTGCCTACACTCCTAACCTCAATAACAGTAACCTTCCGAGTAATAACCATAATAGTGTTATTAGTTCAAAGGTCAATAACAATAATGGAGCCAATGGGAGTTCAGGCTCTGGCTTTCCATTTCAACGACCCCCAATTAGGTTCTCATATGGTAACCTCAATTTAAACAAGGTTGGAGGAGGAACTCATTTGACCCATCACCATGGTTCCAAAACGGTTCATTCATCTCCGAACCCATATTTAGTCCAGACTCACCACCATTCAAAATCATTTAACTCCCAAACTGGGTTTGTTCCCTATAGCTCTCCTAACCCCAAGAGTAATCATAATGGCCCAAACAACAACAACAATAATAATAATGCATGCAGTGGTGGTTATAATAATAATAGTAAGTTTGATGGAAGTGTGGGTGGAGGGGCTGGGGGGTCAGGGTGTGGTGGTGGTGTAGGAGGAAGGAGTCCTCAGGGGCAAAATGGTGGTGGTGGGGTCATTCCCAAATCAGGAAATTCATCCTTAGGCCCTGTTCCAACTCAAGGGACTTTATGGGGTAGAACTGATTCTGGTTCTGAGGGAACCTCCCATTCTTCCAGCAGCCATGAGCCAGGAAATAGGAAAGAATCTCAATCTCGACAAAATGGGACCTTTGATGAATGTGAATTCTTGAGTCATCGAGACACGTCCAAGGTAAATGACCCCTTTTGGTTTGAACAAATGGGATGGGACTGGAAATGTTACCGTTACCAGTTTAGATTTTGGAGAAGTTTTCCAAATTCTTTGGTGTTGGCTGGAAGAGATTTAGGAAATAATGTGTAATTACGGTTGGTTATCATTATCTGATGATTTGATCTCCGAGTTTTCAAACGAACGGTTTCAGAAAGTTAGTATTTAATGTTTCAGTATGGCGCAAAATGAGATGAATGCATTCCTGAATGTTTGAAGAACAAGCTTTGTTAAATTTGTTAAGCACTAATAGTGATAATACTAA
>JAQIYE010000715.1:0-10984 GCA_034699765.1 Xenyllodes armatus
CAGTAATTTCTGAATTTAGGATTTATATTATACTGTAAATTTACTAATTGTAAGCTACAGGTTTCCGTATCTGCTCTTGGTGCTTGACTGCTTGGATAACTTCCAAGGGACATACACTATTGCAGTATTTTGGAGTAAAGTCATGAAATTGATACAATGATGCCCTTGTATTGTAATTTATGTATTTAGGTCACCAATTTATGTTTAACATAAGAGTTACAATATGACACACAACTTATTTTTCGGGGATCCTAAATTTCATTGTGATTTCACAAAAACTTGACTACATGCAAATTATTGAGTCATGTAGTTTGTATAAGACTACCATTTCCTTTTTTAACTAATCTTAAAATCCAAATCCAATGCAAAATCTTTCAAAACTCGACTTGGCAAATTAATTTATATAAAGTTTATTCAAAGTCCCATAACATCCCTCTATCCCATATCCAACCACACAAAATTGTAATTGTAAAAGTTTGTCTCTCTCACTCATTCACTCCGATTTCATTGAATTTCTTCCTCCTCTTGGGAGTTTTGCTAAAAAATCCTTCGTAAGTCCATCCTTATTTGGGAATCCGGGAGTGGATTCCGTATTGTATTTCAAGAGAAGCCCAATTCTTCTATTCTCCTTTGCCATTTTCTCATTCTATCTCAAGTGGGATGTCCTCCTAGAGATATTTCGGGCTTTTTTTAATTTTTCACTTTTCAGGCTCTTCTCAATCTTTAACACGAGCAAAAATAGGAATGAGAGAGAGGAAGAGAGATGGAAAAAAAATTGTCTTCATGCATCATCCGGATTCGGGAAGGTTTTAAAAAATTTAAGTTTTTCCAATTCTAGGTTCGTTTGAGCCATATAGCATCTTCTCTTCATCCTGATTCCGAAACAGACTTTAAAAAAAGTTTCCAAAAATTCTTTCGTCCTGAAAGCCATGAAAACAAATCGATTCAAAAGGAGAGTACGATATTTCCCTCTTTTTGCGTTAAACGATCGTAGTTGTGATTATTTAAATTAAATTAGCAAGCGCAGCGGGATATGTTAGAAAATGTGTAATAAATAATTGTATTAAATAAGAAAGAATTATATTTCCCGAGTTTTAAACCCAAAGTTCAATTTAATTCAAATGAAATGAGAATACACATTTTCCGAAAAGTTATGAATAGCGACAATTTCCAAAAGATTCAGACGTTGCAGATTAGGGTCCATAACCTCTTCTGATTTAAAAAAGATGCTTCAAATATTTTTACAATCATGTTGCAAAGGAATATGGACCTTTAAGGGTGGTGGTGATGGTCAAACTCTCTTAAATAATTTTTTAAAAGGTCGATATGCTGGATCAGGATCCCGTCCCATCCCATCCCAACAACATCCCGGGACTTGTCAACGAACCCTCTAAAATTTATGAACATGTACTTATATGGGCACAATTAAATTAAGGGTACTCCTCTGACTTGAGAGTGAGTCTCTAAAAACATCATATGCTGGAAACTACATAAAACTAATAAATTCAGTCAGATTCTTATTGGAAAGTCCTCAAGGCTTATTGCTTTTCATGTTCCTATGAATTATGTGTAATAATAATGTCTTACACATACAAAATGACGACCCACAACCTGTTGTTTTTAAGGAATGAATTGACAATTGACCTGGGTGGAGAATACTAATCGTAAGTTAATCAATATGTACTACAATACAATGAGGTTCTTTTTTACATGAAAATAGCAACATGCAAAGGAAATTTCTACTATAAATGCTCTTAAATCTCTAAATAGCATCATCTCCAAATGTTCATGTAGCTTGCAAAAAAACTCTATGGATCCCAAATCCCTACATCTCAACCAAACAAAATAATTCAATCCAAACTAAATATAGACACACTTTTCATGGTTTTTCTTCCGGGCAAAAAAAGTGAAGAGATTTCAGAGTTTTCGGGTTCAAGACCTTTGGACTCATTCCATGATTCCATCCTCCATGTCCTTAACTTCACTCCGTATATAGTGGTAGGAATGTGCAAAAACAAAAAAAAAATTGCCTAAAATAGCCAAGGTTCTATGATGTTCTACAGATCTTCCTAAGTTTCAAAAAAAAATTTCCGGTTTTGGAGACATATGGATCGGGAACGGGTACCAGCACCCACCAGCACCCAACATACCCAATCAACAAGCCATAAAAAATGTCCAGGAGGATTCAGGGGCCCGAAAAATCCGAATTTCCCCAAAGGATCTTTCATTTCGTGTACAACAAAAATCTCAAAATAGTCTTTTTAAAGTGCGTTTTTTTATTATTATTATTTTTACTTAATCTACCCTAGATATTCGTATTATTATTATGAGTCAGTTTTAGATTCAAGGAAAAGGGTTAAATAAAACTGACATTATGACATGGAGGAGATTGTGCCCATTAGTTATGTTATATATTCCTATTTTGTTTTATACATAATAAGTTCCCTTACGGGACCGGGGACCCAAGAGAAGAAAAAAAAACAAGATTTTCTTAAAAGTAAATCAGTAAATTTTTTTTTGTTCTCCTTTTGCTCTTCTGATCTTTAAGATTTTTTGGGACCTCATCTTCTTCCTTGTCTTCTCTGCTGTTCTATTCTATTGTGTGGATTTCACCAGAGAGAGACTAACGTAAGACCACAACAAGAACCAAAATCTCAAAGTCCCAAGAAGGGATTTTTCTTTTGGTCAGACTCAAAAAGAACAACAGAATAAGATCAGAGACAGTCCAGGAAACAAAGACTTTTTTAGGATTTTGGTCTCATACAGATATTTGGAACTCTCTCCGTCCTTGCAAAAATATTATAATCATCAAAGCATATCTTAATTAGGCTGGGTGATGTGATGACATAATCCTCAATTGTTTTTCAAAAAAACAACACAATTGTGCCTTAGAATTGTAGCCTTGTAATTGTGACTTGTAGCATTAATAATATGACAATTAAGAGTTTCTCAACTTTGAGATCAGAAATTTGAGTAATAAAAGTCTGTGATCCTTATTAAACGTGAGAGTGCTTCCCCGTGGGACTATGTATTTCCAGAGTAATCTAACAATTAGTCTTGGATTTTGATTTAATATGGGAACTGTTAAAGTTATTGATTTGAAATTTTCAAATCAAAAATTCATCAACAAGAGTGTAATAAATGTGTTTGTTTTCGTGGTGCTAATTGGTTTGGTTAATGTGAGAATATCATTTTCATAATGGAGTCTTTCTAACTGGATAATTCCATTGATCCATGGTCCCTGAAGGAGCAGTGTTCAACTTGCCCCAATTCAATTACCAGTGAAAATTTTGACCTGAAACATGACCAGGTCATTTGGATGTTATTCGAGTCTTCCTGTTTAGTGTATTTTTTAACACAATGGGACATTTTGGAACAACGGGATGATTCCTAACAGGGAACTTTAATTTAATTGATGATCCTTTGGATCCATCATCTCCAATGGACGGAGCCACCAAGAGAACACCTTCATCATCAATCCGAGGAACTAAAGCAAAAGGTCGAAAAGTTACAGAGTTTGAAAGGATTCTTCTAAAGGGAGAGTCTGGAGGTTCAGCTGGAGGGTCAGGGTCAAATCCTGGAAGATTGACTCGATCCTCAGCCTCAGCCTCAAGCTCCCTTCCATCCTCCGGAGAGGAAGGGATCGTGACTCGAGGGAGACGTGGATCTTCCTTGAGCCTTCCCCATGTCCCTGGAGCTCGTGACCTCCATGAACTAACAATCAGTTATGTGAATGAACCAAGGAATAATGGTCATAGTGACTCAAATAATAATAATAAGGATAAACGATTGAAAGATGAGTCGGGGTCAAAAAGTCTCTGGGAGTCCGGGGACAAGGATGATGAGGTTAGTCAGGCCGAGACCCAGGTCTCCTCAACCCCTCCTAAACTCAAACCAATTACAATTTATGTTGGTGGACCCAATAGTCAGGGTCAAAAGGCTACAACCCTCGACCTTTCACCCCCAAGTCTATTTAATAAAATAAAAGTTGGGGTCTCAAAACTCAGTTCTTCTCAAGGTCCCGCACCCCTACAAGCCTCAGAAGGATCAGATGAGGTCAGGAAGATCAATAGTTCAGGTTGGTCCGGAGGAGAATCTAATTCATCCATGGCCCCTCAAGTCCTCATGAATAATCTTCCATACATGGGTGAGTTGACCTTTGACACAAGACCTCGTCGAGGGAGAAAACCTAAAAAGGCAGATATTTGTCATCTCATCTCTAAAAATTATGGGATTCAATTCCCACATGCTTATGTGAATGAACCAAACTCCACAATGAGTTCAAATCCAAATGGTCCTCATGACCTCGAGGGGGAGGGTCTCAGGAGTCTCATCTCTTCTAAGGACTTTTCTCCATATCAGTCATCCCTTCATGATGTAAGTCCTAACCTTAGGAGGGCCCCTGGAAGACCCATCATCAACTCATCTTCACCTCCACAATTTGGGACTTCAAGGGGTACAGGAAGAAAGTCATGGACTTCAAGGTCACATAATCCTCACTCAATACCCCCTGACCTACTACCCCTAAATGCCCTTCTTCACTCAACCCTCTCTGTTGGTTCAGGTCTTCGTTCATCAGATCCCATCATTAACCCTGCAGCATTTCTATCTCAGTCCCTACAGATCTCTGAGGATTCTCCAGACCTTTCATTTAGTCCCACACCAGGCTCAAGGTCAAAGGGGTCTCGGAATCCTTCTCAAAAGGTCAATCCCACTTCTAAAACTCGAGAAGGACTGGAACCCTCCAGGGATGAACCCCTAAATTTATGTATGAGGGACAAGGAAGACGAGGAAGGGTTGGGACTCAATGTCCTTGAGAGTCCTCGAACTCCAGGGTTCCCACTCCCATCCCACGACCTTCTAAGTCGTTTTAATCAACAAAGTCAATACCCAAAGTCACGTCCAAGGCGAGGTGCTTTGACTCGGAACAGCTCCTCTGACCCCAAGACCCGTGATTCAAATTATCTAGTCAATTTACTTGGACGAAGTCCAGGGAGACCCTCATCCCGTGCAACCCCGGATCAAAACTATTCTCCTCAAAATCATCACCCACTCTTGTTCTCACCCTCTCAGAATCATTCAAGTACAACTACAAGTTGTAGTAGTATTAGTCATTGTCCCAGTAATAGTAGTGCCCTATGCTCAACCCCAGCCTCAAGTCCAATGATGATGACTCATGGAGGTCAAGGTCATACCCTGGACCATCTTGACCTGAGCCCCACGCCCGACAACAGCACTCGTTCCCGAAGGAAGAGAAAGGCTCCTGAGCAAGGGGGCCCTCATCGTGGAAGACGAAGGGGTCCAGGAGGAGGGACTGGAGGACCTCGTCATGGTCATGGCTCACCATCAACCGTATCTGCAGCCACGGCTGCTGCTGCAGCAGCAGCTGTTGCCGCATCAAATTCTGCTCAGGTCAGTATTTGCAAGTTTAAATTTACTGGTGGGGCTAAACCATCCCTTCAAGAGAAAAAAATGCTCTCTGTCGACTCTGGAGGAAATTTTCGATTCTTCTCTGACAAACCCTGTACATCAACCTCATCCGCTGGACTCAAGGCTCATCATCATTCATCAACATTATTTGGAGCTGGAGGTCAAGTTGGTGAGTTGATCAACCCAACTTTACCTCATCAAACGACTAAACCTTACCTTCCCACTTATTACCCAGATTGGGAGGGAAATAATAATGGTTCATCTGTTAGCTCTCTACCAAAGAGTGCTAAATCCATGTCAAATTGTATGGTGTCAACAACTGGTTCAGGTGGACCAGGTTCTTCATCATCCCCAAATTCACATTTTGGCCCTTTACCAAATCTCTCAAATTCTCGTTTCTCAATCCCAACATCTCCCTTTACCCCTGAGAACCTTCATATGACCCTTGACGCTTCAACCTCACCAGGAGTCTCAGAGGATTCCATGAGTTCTCAAGAGGAGGAAGAGGATGAGGCTGGAGTCCAAGGGTACCATGGTCATGGGTCCATGGTATCCATGGGCGTCCTTGATGGAGATGATGACGATGGAGGTGGTGGTAACTCTCAATATAAGGCTGGGTCAAGGAGGAAGAGGAGGACCCGGAAGTCTCTCATGAGAGAAAAATTAGAAAAAACTTTTAAGGAGAAAGGATTCCTCATTCAAACTCAACAATTGGAATCTGCTGAAGGGGCAACTTATTGTAAATTTCGTCAACTTCGTAAATTTACACGATATTTATTTCGAAGTTGGAAGGATTATCTTCCAGAAAATGTTAAGGCTATTAGTGGGGGTGTAGGGGGAGAGGGGGAGGAAGTGGGGATGAGGTCACAAATGGAAGATCATCCAGAGGACCCCGATGGTGAGGAAGGGTCAATTGAGGAGGATATCGGGGTGGAAGCTCATGATGATTTTCCTCATCATGTTGAGGAGGACACGGATGAGGTTGGGGTTGAGGATGAAGAGGCTCTCGGAAGCCTCGAAGATCATGATCCGTGATCCATGAAAAAACTATGAGGAATGGATAGAGAGGTCAAAGGTCAGGCTACATATATTCATGTAGAGATAGAAATACATCCCCTTCCTATATTTCTGCTTTTTACCAAAATAATGTGATCCATATATATTAAGTTATGTACTCTTAAATACAATTTAGGCTAGATATATTAAGGGGGCTCATACTTGTTCATCCGATTCCGAATTGAGATGCTCTTTTTTTAAATTTCAGTCATTAGAAATATTCAGTGTTTTTAGCTAATTTCATATTTTTTGACGTATCCCAAAATGGAACTCTCTTCGACATTTTGCAAACTCTTAAGACTATGTAATACAAGTAATTATTCGTATCCTGCAATTTTACATTTGCCTTCAATACATGCAAACTATAAAAACGGGCATTCGATATTGTTCCTGTTAACTATTAGTAAGTAAACCTTAATCTAGTTGATATAAGTTCTTGTTGTTACCACAAGTTAATGTATATTCATATTTATAGACTTTTTTGTCCATTTGCTAACTTATCCGTCCGGGTAAATGAGAGCTACAGAGTTAAATGTGGTAGTTGTGGTTTACATGAATATTTCGAGTATATAATTACAGAATTGACTATACAGTGGGGCATGGTCTAATTGTGGTTATTGCGATTAAAATAATTACAAAATTAAATACATATACAACCACAACGCGGTTTGTGGTAAAGCTTGTTCTTTGTTCTCATTGCTCACACGACCGGCAAGAGGGTTCTTCGTTCTTCTTTAAGATTGGGGCGTTTATGTATGAATCTTGTTTGGGTGTAATATCTTTAAAAAATTGATTAATAATTTCCATTTTTAGTCATAACTTATTTTAAATGTTCTGTACTTTTTAATAATTCAAGAATCTTACAAATAATTTCCTGCTAATTACATAGTTAAAACGTAATTGTACTAATACAGTATATATAAACTAGAGTCATAATTAAAATGCTGAAACTCTTATGCCCGACTGACCTTTAAATGAATGACACAGAGGATATACTGATTGCTGAATATTACAAGGTTTTTGTCATTAGCCAATGCTTAAAGTAGATGTCAATTCGTCAATTGTAGCTTTTACTGTACGAACAACTGACAATGAGACGACTCTATAAGTATTGTTTTACAATTACGAAAATAATTATTATATTTATGTATCCAATTGTATTTAGTGCTTAAGTATCTTGTACTTTACTTAAATATACTACTGTTCTTTATCATTGCATTACTACTCGAATTTTGACTATTACAAAAAAATATGTAATTTCCTCTAAGGATCGTAAATGAAATTTGGTGCATTTTGTAACGAACTTACTTTTACATATTGTGTAATCAAACATTTAAAAAATGTGGATCACAAATCAAATTATTCTCAAAAAGGGATACATTAGATGTATACTCAAGGACAAAATTTATGTTACAATTACACTCTCAACATTTATGTAACTGAAATGATAATTATTTTTTATCCATATGAAATTTAACATTACTATACTAAATACGCACTATATTGATATTCTCAAGTTACCTCATATTTAAGTATGTAGATGTAATGTTGTTTTTTGGAAAATGTTCAAAATAGTTCAAAGTTCAAAGTGGGTGAGCCCCTTTAATTTCTACGTAGAAATTGTAAATAAAATTGAGCTTCAATCCACAAAAGATTATTAAAACCCTAGTTGGAAATAAGTCGAAAAAGAACGGACTAATGCTCAATTGAAAGTAAATTTTTAAACAAGTTCATTAAAATGTCAAGTTAGGAAATTTTACATAGATTCAAATGGTTGAGTTGTTCGAAGAATAACTGCTTGATCATGACAGATTAACGAGCCCACCCTAATAATTATCAGATCAGATCAAAAGGGTCTAACAAAATACAAAAGGATCTTGTCTTTCATGATTCTCATTGATTGAACGGGATTCAATAGTTATTATAAGGCATTTAAAAGATTAGACATGTAAAAAATGAATGATGATCTTTTTTTGTCTTCCTTAACTTGACTTGACCTTTTCATTCTTTTCATTCATTTTACATATTAGACCCTATTGGATCACTTATTTATTGCCCTTTGGCCAAAATGTGTGTTTTTGATTACAGGCTGTCATTGTGTTGTTTTGTTGTGAATTGAACCTTGGAAGGCCTTTATGCGTTTAAGTCGAACCGTACTAGTGAATCGAGTTTGGACCTATTTATTTTCACAAATTAGAAGTTTTTACATACTGGGTAAAAGTTTTGACAAATTAGAGTTTAGCAAAGGTGGGAATATTGGCAATTAGCATAAAGAAATAAGCGAATTTTCTTGTCCACTAAATTTGGATTTGTATTTAAAAGAGAAACGGAGACCTTGTGTTTGTAAACCAAAATGTCCCTTTACCGCACAAGGCATCTTATCATCGCCAAATTTGACCCAATACGCTTTCTTTTCAGCGAAACGCAAGTGAAGCGAAAGTAAAACCAAAATTGGTTGTTCCGTTATAGTATTGGCCTGGACCCTGTATTGTCTATTTGCATTTCATGATCTTCAAAAATATCAACCATCAATACCACAAATATTGTAAATCAAATCACACTTTTCATTCTCAAGCACCTCCATTGAACATTGAACTAGAGGAAGATAAATTATACAGATAATCAAATTATAATGTTCAGCCAAATGCTTAAGATTTTAACAATGTTTTTCATTATCTTGGGGACTAAGGACGGTCTGGCTGGGACGGAAGGGTGGACGGAAGATGTCAATGTGTCAATCAATTTGATGTTCAATAAACCGCTATAAGCGGTGTGTAGATATGGTCTGCGATAAGGGAAAACGTTATCTGTATTGACCTTGACCTTTGATTGAGGTCATGCAAAGGTAAAAACTTTCTACGTAAACGTTAAATGCATTTTAGACCGATCAGGGGAGGTCTTATGGGAAGGGTTTGTGTGTCTGTCCGTCCGCGCTTCCATGAAAAAATAGGGCCATTTGTCATTAGATTTGCTTGCATCGCTATACAGAGTATATGGCGATGATGATGATTTTCGACCGAAATTTCGTAATAAAACTCGAACCGTAAATGCTAGAATGCTGATTTACGAACTCAAAATTTCTATTCCTAGTACGAATGTATCCTGAAAGTTTCAGTTCGAAAATCGAAAGCGTTTTTGAGTTATCGTGCTTTCTGACAGACAGACAGACGGACGGACAGAAAATACGAATGCATAATGGTCAATTGCTACGCAGAATATAATAATCCATGGCAAGAAAAGATCATCATGAATGAATCAAGTGATTTAGGCCATTTACATTCCAAAAATCAAGATCATTCCACCTACATTACATATTAGACAATTGTTCGTTCATTCAGGAAATTGGTTGACACTTTTCATTTGGTGAATGAATGAATGAATGAATTGGATTTCAAATAGTATTTTAACCCGTAACTTTATATCCTACTATTAGGTGCGTAAAGTCCAAATAATAATGCAATTTTCGTTACATGCAATAATACGTCTTACCCGTGTTAGTGATAAAATAACTGAATTTGTTCCACAATTTTCCAATTAAACGATGCGACAGCATGAAAATTTGCTCTAAAGAGCTCAAATGCTCTATCAATAAAACTGCTCAATACTTATAATTTTTCTTGAATGATGCCATTTTTCCTGAAAAGGTATAAAATGCAGAAGGAATTGCGTTGATCAACTCATTCTATTTTCAAGACATTTTAAAAACAAACATTTTTCTCAAAACAATGATAATGGAATGTCAATATTCAGTCCAAGCGTCAGACCATGGATGATCCTGTTAAGATAAGAAGAAAAGACTCACTTAATTTCCCATTGTTGTGGATAGATTTATATTTATCGGGTCGCTGATCCGATTATTCAAAGATTCAATAGTTCGTAACCTTATCCATAAAGCGTAAACAAAGGCACGATGGTAAGTTAAGTACATAAGTATGTGTGGATTATTTGGATCCATCGTCATGATATTGTTATTATTTGGGTGTCGGAGGAGGAGGTCAAGTCAATCAAATCAAAAAGACTCCAAAATAATAATAAAATGATCCTAATTCTCAAACAAGACAATTACAGTATTGAGCCCGGTGTCTAGATATGGAGTTGTGGGGATTAAGTTAACCCTTTCAAATCTGACTTGAGGGGGTCATACACACACATTCATAATTCCTTTTAAATCCTTCCAGATTTAGTTTTTTAGTTCCTTTTTATGAGCCAAATTATTTTTATTTATTAATATGGTAATGTTATCAGATGATTGGGTGGTTAATGTGAAAGTAAAATAATAAGGGTCCCCCACTGGGCCTAGCTATACCTTTATATTATCAGTATTCTTGGATTACTTCTCATCATTGTGATCTGTCTGTCATCCCATTTCCAGACTATTATGGATTTGGTATTTGGATGAGAAGAATGAATGACCATAAAAATAAACCGGTGTAAACACGATGTGGTAAAGGTGCGAAAGACCAAGGCTATGAGTGCTGTTAAGGCCAAAGCTATGAGT
>JAQIYE010000716.1:0-10981 GCA_034699765.1 Xenyllodes armatus
TTGTAAATTTTGTGTTAAGTGTCGTAAACTTACGACGTCGTATGTTTACCACACCACCTCGTGAATTGCCCAAATATAAAATTTAGTTTGTAATTTTGTTACTTGCAAGCCAGCATGATCGTCTTTAAGTACAATTTGATTACCGACATCATCGCCAAATTAAAAATGATCCATTTTCAGTTAACATTTTTGCATTACTCAATTGATATGTCAAAAATCAATGTTCAGATACTCTTTCGCTCAATCAACATTTTTTAGAAATGAAAACAGTTGCACACAATTTGACCTTACCTACAACGGCTGTGTTGTTCTGCCCCGTCCCAGGGTTGTAACTATGAAATGTCTTAGCCAAAATGTCCACATAATACAGTTCGTTTTTTGTGGAATCCCAATGAGGACCCTCGCCAAGGTACGCTTTAGCCACAGGAAGAGGCTCAATATTAAACTTTCCCATCTTATGGTATTCAAATTTTGAGAATGAAATAAACTGGATAATTAGTTAAATGAAGGAGGTACTAGAGGTGGTCAGAAATATTTATTTTTTCTTTGATCTTGGACTTGGATGAGATTAAAAATGATTGTGTGAGGAGCTTGAAGGAGTTACGAGGTTATATAACCTCCTAACAAAGGCAATAAATATTAACAAGAGTGAACCCAAACGCATCACTCGCCCTCAGCAGATCCTTTTAGATTCAGATTACCATTACAATATTATAAGCGTGCTTTTGCTCATGTTACTCCGGACTTTTTTGGGCGTCTTCAGGAACCGAATCCCATTTAGTAATTTAACTTTATGACTGGAACATTTCATGAGGACTTATTATCGTGTGCGTTGCATTCGCCATTATGCTTTCGTCCTGTCTGTCTGTCCGTCTTTCCGACTTTTCATATAGAATGCTTTGAGCTTTCGAGCTGAAACTTTCAGGGTATGTTGGTATGGGTCATTGTTCCGAAAAGTTCGAGTTTCAGCATTCTAGCATTTGCGGTTCACATTTTATTGCGAAATTTCGGTCGACAATCATCATCATCGCCATATTGTGTGTAGGGGTTCACTCTGAAACCATACGACGCGTCTCACTATGGCAAACAACATTAACATTGGACATTTTAACCTAGGTCATATGATTTACCCTTGAGGTCACGAAAGGTCAAATTTACATTTTAATCATTTTCACATGCAACATCGTACAAAACATTTATGTAAAGCATCTTTAAGTTTTAAACGGCATTAGACCTTTGCATGACCTCAATCAAAGGTCAAGGTCAAATGGGACAGTTTGAGACTTCGAGCGTTTTTGATACAGCTATGCATAAAGCGTGTACGGGACCCAGAAAAAACGCCTAAGCTAAAACGTTTATTAAAAAACGCTTAAGCTAAAACGTTTACTAAAAACGCTTACGCTAATGCGCTTATGCAAAAACGTTTTCGTGTGCACACACCATATTTCAAGTCAGCTTAGAGCAGTTTATTTTACCACTTGCCTTGAGAGTATTTAACATTCTATCCCACTCAACTTTGTGATGAGAAGCTCAATTCTTGTTTTCAATTGTAAATATTATCTTCTGGATCTGGTCGGGTCTGACGGACTATCCATAACCATCGATTTCTTTGTCGCCAAAGTCCATGGAAATACAATATAAAATACAGATCTTGTCTACCAAACCAAACCAGTGGCGTGTTTAGCGAAATGATCTTACCGACTATTTTCAAAATTTCTGTTACCCATCAGAGTAATTGACCAATGAAAAGTTAATGTTTTGGGTGAACTGAGCAACAAATAATACTGGCACATAATGTAACCTCAACTTTAACTCGTTGTTGTTCAATAATGCATTAATATTTTAGCAGATGCAGATTAGAGTAATAGCTTTATGAAAAATGGCATACTGGATCGTCCTTTACATAACTTAATTATTGTAAATATTGTTAAATTTTGAACCTGAGTAAGTGAAAACTAGTAGCAAAGTAATCTTGTGTGATACACCCCCTGACCCCTGCCTTTGTCTTTGAAAGTGGCATTAAACATAACTTCGATCGAGACACCGAAAAGCTCAGCATAAGCTCGGTTGAGTTGAGCCCTGGCGGATTAAGAATGTTAATTTCTGTAAATCCTACCTGCTGTTGTAATTGTAAGCACTATAATTTATATGGATAGTTATTATTTATTCTAACGAAACCAAGGTAAGTATTGCCGACGTGATGACAAATGGGATATTTTAGGCTTTCTGAGCTGGGAGTTCAATCCCCGAGCAAATTTATTACTGTTCCATTTGACCTTGGACATTGATATTCTCAATTACATAAATCACATAAATAGTTGAATTATGGATCCGCCTATTCAAAGTTGTTTTTTCTGAAGCATATTATAGTATATCCCCTAACCATATTCCATATGTATTCCCACAAGTGTTGATTGATTTTATTCACTCAAAGATCTTATTGTGAGAAAGAAAATCTTTAAAATGTACCAATTAATTATTTTGTTATTCATGAAACATTTGAGATGATTGATAAAAATTCAATTTCAATTAAACTCTAGTTTATTAATTGTTTTCTCCGAAACCCAGTCAAAATAAGAACCACAAAGATGGCTTAAAATACACCATGCATAATATAATTCCATTAACCTTGGAGACTGGGTACACCCCTTTTATTATCCTAAAATTTTATGAGTCTGGTTCATTTGTATTGTACCAATCTTAAATGGGGAAATCGGCTATAGTCTAAGTAAATTGAGAGACTGACATCGTAATTGTAAATTGAAAAGGTGAGGTTTGCTTTGGAGACTCTTTTAAAATTTCTTTTAAATTGTTTTGTTTTTCACACTTGGGTGTGATTTTTCTTTTTGTGGCGTCATATCCCATTCTCTCAAGTCTGTCCTTTGCCAGACTGTGGAAAAGGACATACTTGTGGTAAAACTGTTCCAACTAAAACCTACTCCTCAGTCCTCTGACCCTTCTTTTTCAGCAATGATTTCTCATTTCTCTTTTGATGGAGTAAAGAATCATGGATATTGGCTAAATATGTATATGTTCCTTACTCAATAAGACTGGTTTGATTTGACTAAATAACATTTGACATTTTTGACTAAAATTTTCATGGAGCTTTTTACGAAACATTTGTTAGCTCACGTTTGAGAATGCCATAATGTTGGTCGTTCAATAAATTAAATGGAATACTAATTATTATTACCAGACCATCTCATGGATTAGTATCCATAAAAGGAAAGTGGTATTGCATTGCGTCCATGGACCCAAGAAATTAAAAATAAGAACATTTGCAATAAAATATCCTGCCTGTTAGGACGACCTTACAACCAACCAATAGTACTCGACCACGGTTTTGTGTGAGGCGATGTATATATCAATGTCAATTAATTTTATTACAAATACCATCTGGCCGAGCAACCTTTTTATACGGCCCGTCTTTCAATGTCATTTGCTTTCTTAAAAATGTTTTGCAGAACTTTACACCGATCAAAGACGCTCTTTGTAATTTAGGGATGTCAGTCTGTCGCTGTTTCACAAAAAGGACCAATTTTACATTTGTTAGCAGCTCATTTTGCTTTGATTAGAAGCTGTCATTTAAGCAAGCGAAATACAGATTTCATTGGTGAAGCCGCTTTACGGTACTCAAAGCAGTCAACAGTATGTATTATTATTATTAACAGTATTCATGATATTAAAGCCAGAGAATGCAACAGTTAATGTATTTCAAGCATTTAAAGTCGACATGATTTAAGATTTAATTTAGCCACAAATGTTTTTTTAACTTGCCAAGCAAGCTGAAGACCGACTTGCATCTAAACGTGCCACGAAATAAACAAAACGTCTAACGAAAGCTTCCCTCAAAATAAACAAATATCACAAATCAAATTAAAACTCAAAATAAAGGAAAGGAAATTCTCAAAGTCAGGTCCCTACGCCAGAGCGATAAACAGGAATCATCAGACTGTTTCGCGACATACAAAGTCCATAGAAATTGTAAGACTGCTTCTCAACTTAGATAAATTTTGGCCACTTGGAAGCATATATACAAATTCTACAGGAATGATCAGACTGCTTCCCAACTAAACCAAATTTTCTAGACGACAAACTATGACTGTGTTTCTCATCTCAAAATACTCCTTGCTTCCACATGAAGCAAAATGCGCTGCTGGCCAGATGGCAAATGGCCCCATTTTTTCACGGAAGCGCTCACAGACGGACGGACAGGGTTATCACATGAGACCATCGTTGATCGGTCTAAAATTGAATATGAACGTAAGTTTTTGTATGGGTGGGTCGATCAATGAAGTCCCCTCAAAGTTTATGGCACCAGAAACTACGACCCTCACTAAAATGTCGAGCACAAAAATGGAAGACTCGGCTGACTTGCGGTTACTTTCCTGACTCGGGTTCAGATTCAAGGCAGACCGAGACGCGGAACGGACTTGTTTTTACTGATATTAGTAACTAATCAATCATATTTATTTGATATGGCTTTCGCCTAATCACATGTGCTATTACTAATGAGGAAGTCGCACTTTAAAAACTTAAACAGATTTAATCAATAGATTTCGTTAATGAATTCGAATACAGACTACAAAGAACAAGTTCAAATATGGATAGGAATAAATGAAGTATATCATAGTCATATTTTACTAAAGTATTTTTAGGTGACGAATTATGCACTTTGTAAACCAGACAAATAAATGAATAAACATTCCCAAAATCCGTCCCTTCCATCCTACCACTCAAAATAAAGTGACCTTATGTAGTCCCAAACTCAACCTTTCCTCCATTTCTTCCTCCTCGACAGCTTTCGCTGCAGCCTCTAGTGCTACCAAATCAAATCCAACGTCTGCTTTTGTTAAGCGGGATACTGCCTATAAAAAACCATGTAACGAACAGAACACCATTACATTTGCTATCAAAGAATCAAAAGCAAAAAGTCCATTATTGGTTTATAAGATTTATATCACCTGCTCCATTTTTGACCCTAGTATACCCCAAAATTTTTCATTTTGTTTCTGAATCCAAATGCAGTAGTCATCAATGTACAACTGATTTAGTAAATAGAATGGGGAATTTTTATTGAACATCCGTCGGATCTCTAACATACACTTGAGGACTGCAACTCCACCTGCAAGAAATTAAATTATTGTGCCATCATAAATAAGGTACCAACAACAAAGATGTCACACAAACTAGATGCCTACACACAATGTATGAACTTACCCCATTTGAGTACTTTGATGGTGTCCCTGAGGATCTTTTGAGTAAAGCTCCAGTGTCGAACCAAAGGGTAAGATAAAGATCGGCGAGTACAGGAGCGTACAACTTCAGTTATGGAATTAAACTCCTAAATATAGAAATAAATCCATATGCATTGATCACTATATAATATTAATGACTACAAGATAAATCTAAGTCGAAAGTAATTTACCCGAAACCATGAGAGTGTTGCACTAACTCGAGATACGTTCCACGGTGATTCGACACAATGAGTTCCTTCATTAAGTGTGAAATCGAACAAAAAGGCGTAAATGATGTCCACTAATTGGAATGAAACTTGTCTGATATCACTCAAATCCAAAAGATCAAAACTTCGGTTAGGAAGATCCTTCAATAACATATTATCAGCTTTAGAAAGAGCCGTAAAATGTTTTCGCTTCAGTTTAAAGTTCAATTGAGTAGCAAGTTCTTCTGGATATTCCAGGTCTCCCAAATAATGGTCGTCAGAAAATTTCCGATTTTCGATAATTTCCTGCATATGCTGCCTCTCCTTCGGTGGAACAGCATCGGGATTTTTTATTTCTGAGACTGTCGAAAGTTCAACCTATTTGAGACATGGAAGAGACAATTTAGCATTAGAAACTACTTATTATCTAAATATAGATATTTAATTGTAGAATCCACTTTTAAAACGTTCATCTTTATCCTGATGAGGATTCATAACGCATCTTTGCGGCATTGAAGGTAAGTTAAATTAGATTTAATTGAATTGTATTTATGGATTCCTAGAGACAGGCCAAGCGAAGTTTTCATGTAATGCCCCTTACTTCATATTTATTATCCAATCCAGAGTGTAGCCTTCCAAACCCATACTTGAATTTTAAGAATTTGGAAACGAAATCAGGCTTATCTTCTTTCAAATGCCGATCAAGAGAAGATTCCAAGATTCCAAGTCGGTCGTCACGGTCATGGATCATCCCATTATAAACACCATTGTCGGCATCACTTTCCTCACATTCCTGTGAGAACACAGCGGCTGGATCCACACCACCCACAGCACCCTCTTCTAGAAATTAAATTAACATAGTAACATTTTAATAAAAACCAAAATCAAACTTTGTAAAATCAAGTAGAGAACATGAATACAAAATTATAAAACATTTTTTCTTCTTTCTTTAGTTCGCACACCTTCCATTGGTTCAATCAGCGGTCTAGTCTTTGATGTAGACTCCTTGCTTGGATGAAACATAGTTGTCAGCATTTCCAACTTGGGGAAATATTCTCCTGGTGTCATTTTGGACAAATTTATAACGAAGGTGCCTGAATTAATGTCGTACCTTGCAGAACTTGACTCAGCCTCTTCAACTTTTCCTGGGAGTGTTAGGCTGGAAGAAGTTCAAAAGTCATATTTGAATAATTAACATAAACCATAATTTAATATTTAATCATTACATTTCTAGGAATAAATGAACATCTTTCTGTTTCTTACCTCAAGAGGTACGGTGCAGAATAGAAACGAAAGTCCTCTTCGAAAATATAAATCTCAGTGTCTTTGATTCTCGTATACGGAGCATGGACTGTAATGATCACCTCCGTATCCGTCTGTTTCAGCTCAAATGGTGGAATAATCATTTTTGATTCAGTGACCTTCTTCTCTACTCGTGACCTCTGGTATTATGTATTAAGTAGTACTAATGTTATTAAGTTGTTGCACGGATGGATGGAGGTGGGTCAAACCAATCAAGTCCCACCGATAATAGTACAAGAAAAAAGTACAAAAAGATAAAAAAAAAGGGGGGTCAGGTCAGGTCAGGCCAGGTCACATTAGGTCAAATATAAAAAAATGCACAAGTGTCCTGTTCTGTTGACCAGAGTGCAAAAAAGTGTAAAATCCTAAATCCTTCTTTCCTACATTCTTTCTGAGCAGTTCAAATTTCCCTCAAACCAATAAATTGGCCATGTGCTTGGATGAACCAAATCGAGAGACGCCGTCGTCCCTTTCCAATTTCTTAAATTAATGAGTCTCCATTGTGGAATATTTAATAATAATGGAAAGTTTAACGTCCGGATACGTAGCCATCTATGGCCTTAGTCACAGGCAAACCCTCAATTATTTATTGTTACTGGCCAGGTACCTGTCCCATTCGGGCCTGGGAATGTTGCCCAGAGACTTAATGGAAAAACCCCGAAGGGAGAAAAACCTTAAATCACAGATATGCCGTGAGGCAGAATTGTGGAATATTTAATATTTGGAAATTTTGAAGCAAAATTTGTAAAGTTCTTAGAAAGTTGTAACTTTCTAAACAAATATACTTGGTTTTAAAAAATTTAGGGAATTTTCAACAAGTTCTTTTGACAAGGAACGAGTTCATTGTTCATTCAAATAATTTGGGATTGACGATAATAATATTTCCAAAACAAGCCACTCTGCACTTATATTACCCACGGGGGGACCATTTAACAATGATATTGAATGGGAATTACTTAAAATGGTATATTTCGGCTTATTCATTTCCGTTACTGCTTTTTTTGAAATCAGCGTTTTGTTAATTTATATTTGCATTTATTTCAAGGTTCCACACTATTTTGGCATAATAATGTTCATGGTAGTTGGCAGTGATGGAATCATAGAATTGTTACAAAGTTTAAGATACCAGCTTGAAAAAATTAGTTTAGGTTAGGGTGTTTGGATTTCCATAGTTTAAGTTTCTTAACAGAAATTAATTCTCAAAGTTTTCTAGACTTTATCGACGAAAAAAAGTTGCAACTGGTCGATGGATGTCTCCTTTGAGCATCTAGAAGGAACGAAAATAATTATATTAATTCATCAAAGAATAATATACATGCTTTAAGAAATAAGGGTAAAGAAACCTTTGTGAAATTAAATTACCCTGTAATGTGAGACTGCACAAAAGAATCCGTAGGCCCAGAAGCCACACCAAATCAGCGAAAGGATCGCTGGGACAATAACTGCCAATGATGATCCAATGATTCCAAAAATAAGCTAGTTTTCACAAATAAAACAAGAAATCATGTTCACGTGGATAATTACATATAATAATACATACCCATCATATTACTTTTCAATGGTTCATAGAAGCGCACAGCAATTTCAGAGCACGCTGGGGAACTCAGACAAAAATGGGTAATGCGAAACTGTCTCAGCGTCCCCCAACAAAACGCGTTGGTTAAGGTAATGAATATAGAAAGGAATTACTAATACTAATCGCGATTTCTTAATTTCTAGTTTTGAATTCATTTGTGGAACTCATTGTTGCTGACATTAATCAGTAATAATCTTTTTTTAAATTCCATACCTGAAGGAGGAAGCTCGTGATAAAGAATGGAATCAACATGCTTGTGATCGAAATCCATGGGATCATGTGCTTGTATTGTTCCTAAATAAATAACATGTAAAGTGTAAATCATTTATAATGTCAAGTGAAAATCGGTTTTAGTATAAACACGTCATACCCGAACGACTCCAATGATCAGCAGTACACACAAAATCATGTAAATAAATGCAACAATCAGTGAAAATATATTTCCCCACCAAATCACTGTTTAAAAGACCAAATTAAAATTTACTAAATATTTTGATTTAAAAAGAGCTCGAACTAACAGTCAAAGAGTCATCATATTCCTCCAATAATTTCAAGGTCATTTTTGACATAGGGCTTACCTTTCAGAATAAGGTCCATTGAGTCTTCTGATATGAAAGTGACATCTTCATAGGCATGTCTTACAGCCTTGGAAAATTGTTCCCAATAAACTAGACCCAATACAATTAGGATGAACATGACTAATGCCGCAGCCTAAAGTGAGACATTGGATTTTAAAAAGATCATAAAGCTTAAGTTTCCAAAAACGTTAAAGGTCAAGATCTCAAAATTTTCCAGTCTCCATCTTATGTCTTACAATTGATGAGACAGCTGCAAGAATGGTCCCCTTTCCAGTATCCAGACAAAGGCAACACCTTCGCATTCGAATACAGGACGACATGATCCTTGATTTCCGAGATTGGATGCTCAACAATTTTGCAATTAGTTGAACGTTTTGTGCTTTTGTTATATACAAATTTGCTTAATTATTGTTTGCAACTACCAAAATTTTAATCCTCCGGAAATGAGATGTCTAAAACAAAACGGAACAAATCTTTCTGAAACTCTACTTCTTCAAATGAAGCTATGGTTAATTCTCATAGAATCGTAGACTTAAAAATCCTCCTTACCCATAATGGTTTGAGGCTTGGCATTGGTACCTCTTCCGTTCCGATTGATGAGGTCTTTGCCAATTTTATCCTTAAAGTTTTTTCATAGTATAAACATTTAGCTTGAAAATAGAGATCATGCAATTCATTTCGTGCGCAACAGCCCAAAAAAATACTTTACGCGTATGCACCTGAACTAGCTGTTAGCTCTCTAATAATCAAGCTTACAAACTCTTTTACGATTTCATTTAGGGATATGTTTGATTACTTTTAGGCCTAGATTTGTTACACCTTTTAATTTACTTCTGCTGAAGTGTTGAGTCCAACATACTTAAAACACACTCAACAGTGATATTCGCGAATTTAAAAGTTTTTCTAGTACCTTCCTGGGTACACAATACATGGGGATTAAGTACAAGACCAAATCTGAATTTACAAGGAAAAGTAAAAGTGGGTCGCCCACGAAAACTGCGGGGGTTGTGATTTTGGCAAAGATCCCAGAAGATGAGAAGTCTCAACTTGTTTACTCATTCATTTTGACTGGCATTGAATCATTGGAATATTGATGACATTGATGACTACAATTGTTTCATAATAGAATCATACTTTTTTAACAATAAACGTATGTCCATTTCAAACCAAATTTTAATAGCTGAAAGCAACTTTAAAAATTCGTAACTTTACAACTTTAACTTCTCAACTTAAAATTAAACTTTACATTTTCTGGAAGTACACATATTACATGAATGATGAGAGGTCAAGGTAAAGGAAAAGTATTTTTTAAATTTATGTATCTTTATTAAATTGTGGAATAACCTAATGTAAGTTCGGACTCCATTGCAAGGTCAGCATATGGCAGTTTATGTAAGCATTGCTATTTTAGTTCCTTCCACCAAACTTTGTTTTTGTGTAAAAAATGAACGGCGAAAGTCGAAGCTTCGATCGGAGTCAACATAAGTGAAGCATTATATACATTAATTTCACTTTATGAGATTGGGTTTTGGATCGTTGTTGCTGAAAAATTTAGAGATTTGAAATCAATATCATTAAGGGAATGGTCTAATTTATTATCCTGAATTTTAAGCATTCAAATCCTAATTAGGGAGTCCTGTGTCTTAATTTTTCCATTGTTTGTTTGAGATTTTATTATATCCCTCCCTCACTGATTTAGTGACTATATTTATATATCAATTAGATTTAGTACTTTTATTATTTCTTCGTATGTGACCTTGTATTGAGATCAACGTGTTCATCATGTTATATGCAATTGTCACATATTAATAAAAAACGATTCAATTCAATTCAATTTAAGTTCCGTCATATTAGGGGGTGAAACCCCTTTATGGGAATCTGTTGTCTGTCCGTCCGTTTGTCCGCCGGCACGATAACTCGAAAACGCTTTGAGCCAGCAACTTGCAATTTACAGGGTAGTTATTTCAGGTCAATGGCTAGGTCAAGTTCGAAGATGGGCCTTCCAGGTGACCTTTGACCTGGGGCTGTAATGGTGACCTTTGACCTGGGGCTGTAATGGTGACCTTTGACCTGGGGCTGTAA
>JAQIYE010000717.1:0-10979 GCA_034699765.1 Xenyllodes armatus
GGGATTTTGGATGAGAATGACTGCAGTCCAATTTTTGTTGGGACTGAAACTTCTGAATTTGATTATATATTTTTGGTGAGGGAAGACGTTAATATTGGAGCACTTGTTGGAAAAATTCATGCAGGTGAGGTGATTTTAAATGTCTCTGGATAACTCATTCATAAAGGACTGTATCTTAACCATTCTTTCGGATGACCTTTGTTGTATTTTCAGAGGATGGCGACCAAGGAGTTAATAAAAGATTGACTTATTCAATCATTTCTACAATTACTGGGACCAAAGGGGATCAAGTACCAGATCAATTTGGGATCGATCCTCGTACAGGGATAATTTCCCTCCTGAGACCTCTGGATCGAGAACTAGTGGATTCTTATAATATTTCCGTGAGTGCCTCAGACTCAGGGACACCCAAACGAGAGACCAAAGGCCTAGTCAAGGTCCTTGTGGAGGTGAGATTGAATGAAATGTGAATGCTGTGATAGGAAAAGAGAAGCTAAGGTTTTCCTTTTTATGCAGGACTGCAACGACAACCCAGCCGAGTTCTCTAGACAAAATTACGAGGCAGTGATCTCAGAGCTAGCTAAAATTGGCTCAGAGGTTGTAACAGTCCTGGCGGTGTCAAAGGATACTGGACTCAATGCTATCATCAACTATGAGATTGTGGGTGGGAACAGTTACTCTCATTTTAGAATTGACTCAGAGTCTGGTGTCGTTTACCTAAATGCGAGCCTAGACTTTGAAAGAGCCAAGGAGTACATTTTGACCGTGAGGGCCAAGGATAGTTCCAGCAACCCTCTTTATTCTCAGGCCACTGTGAGTTCTCTTTTTAAGTTTTTTTTTGATTTTCTAGAAATTTATTTGGGTTTGTATATCTACAGGTCACCGTAACGGTCACGGATGAGAATGATAACTTTCCCTTGTTCCTTACTTCATATTCTGCGGAGATTAGGGAGGATGCCGGAGTCGGAAGTCCGGTCATTCAGGTAACTGTGTAATTGGCTCTCACTCTGATTTTAAAGGGGTTCACGCTTGATTAATATTCGATTTGTTTTTTAAAAGATTGGAGCAACGGACTTGGACACTGGGGTCAATGCAGAGGTAAAGTATCAACTGGGGAATGGAGATAGACTCCGGAGTTTCAAAATTGATTCAATCAGTGGGACGATCACTGTAGCTTCAGCATTGGACCGAGAAATGGTGAAATTAAGATTAACATATTTTAAGTACTAAACTTTCAAATCCAAATGACCATTTTATTTGTTCCTCATAGATTTCCCACTACAGCCTAGAAGTCCATGCCGTTGACGGTGGAACTCCTCCACTCTCGAGCTCTGTGACAGTCGAGGTTGAGATTGTGGATGTTAATGGTACGGGAAGATTGAACCAAACAACTTTTAAACAGCTTGCGCCATAGCTCCGTACTAATCGATAAACCTGTCCTGTTCTTTAGATAATCCTCCAACATTTGATCATGGGAATTACACCACAATCATTCAAGAAGATCGAGGGATCGGGACAGTGGTCATGAACTTTCTAGTGACGGATCTAGATGCAAGCCCAAATGCAGGACCATTCACTTGGGACTTGGTTGATCTTGAGAGCTCAGAGTCTACTCCAATGTTCACTGTCTCAGAGACTGGATCCCTTCACGTTGCTGGGAAATTAAATTTCCAACGGAAGAGTCAGTACCACCTCAAAGTCAGAGTATATGACAATGGCAAGCCTCCACTTTGGTCAGAGGCCAATGTAACTGTTACAGTTGTGGACAAGTCTCAGTGGCCACCTGTGGTCTCTGCTCTCACTGTGACTGCCATTACCGTAGGCCAAACATACCCGGCTGGGGTGGCCCTTGGAAAAGTTCATGCTTGTAAGTGTAAAAAATTTGTAATATCTATGGACAAAAAGGTAATGGATTCTCTTCCCAACAGCCGACTTTGACCCTTACGACACCCTCGTTTACTCCCTCCTGAGGACCTCTTCAGCTGCTCTGTTCACAATTGATCCACTGAACGGAACTCTCACACCCTTGACCCCACTTAGAGAGGGTTCATATGAACTTGGAATCGCTGTGAGTGATGGGAGATGGAGTGCCCGGGGAGACATTTACATCAAGATCATGACGCTTGGTAACCTTGTCCCAGCCCCAGTGGATAGCCCATCCGTTCCAGCAGAGTTAAGGGGAAAAGGGGTTGAGGTCAACTCATTTGCTGTCCTCCTCACGGTGTCGGGTCACCGACCACCTTCTGTTCTGAACCGACTCTTTGCCTTTCTCAACACTGTGAGGGAGGCGATTAGTTCCAGCGAGGCATCAGGTAAAATACAAATTATGAGCAAAGTATTTTGATTTTATTATTTAATTTTTTTATCTCCGTCGTTTAGGAACATCTCCATACGAGGTCATAGTCCTCAGCCTCCAGCAATCCACAAACTCAAGTAGTAGACGCAGGAGAGAATCTAATTTACCATCAGTGGACATTTTATTAACTGTCCGAAGAGGGAGTGACGGTTCATTCTTGTCCCCGTCTGCCCTGCTCCTAAAGCTCAAGTTTGCTCTGGCTCAATTGGAGTCCGTCCTTGGGGGAAGGGTGACCAGGCTGACCTCTGATATTTGCGATACTAACTCTTGTGCCAGAGGAGAGTGTCGGACAATGGTTAGGTTTGAAGGGACCATGTCTCTGGTCACAAGTGAGACAATGAGCCTCGTCACTCCAACTCACAACATGGAGACGGTCTGCCTTTGTCCCCCTGGCTATGGAGGTGAGTAATATTGACGATTAGGGGCCAATGATTATTTTCTAGGATGGATGTAAGATGTAATATGATTTTTGAACATTTGTTTATTTCAGGTCCCAAATGCGATCTAATCATCAACTCATGTGCTCACTCGGAATGTGCAGCGGGTTATGTCTGCGTCCCGGACGCGTCATCCAAAGGCTTCGCTTGTCTCTGTAGAAAAAACCGATGTCCAGAACTAAATTGTGGAAGAGTCGAGGAGGCATGTTCAGAACAAGTCGTCTCATTCTCAGGTTCCTCCTACCTTGCCTACTCTGTTGGTCCATCCCTGGAGTCAGAGTTGACCCTGAGCCTCTCCCTAAAAACATCTTACTCTGCTGGAACCCTCATGTACACTCAAGGTCCATATGACTATGCCTTCTTAGAAATAAAACAGGGGTTGGTCCAGTTCTCAATTGACCTTGGGACTGGGAAGACAGTCACAACCCTCACGTCCGCCTCAGTCTCGGATGGACGATGGCATCATGTCCTCCTTTCTTTCCGTGAGAATTGGGTGACTCTTGGGGTTGACTCTAGATCGACTCAGAAAATGCAAACTCAGGGTCCTGCGAGGAATCTCCATACTCGAGGGATTATCTATATTGGAGCAAGAGTTTTGGAAGTGGGGAATGAGAGCCCTATCCCTTCTCAAGGTTTTATTGGGTGCCTCCAGGACATTCGGCTTGGGATGGATAATGCTAATGAGACTGTGAGCCTCCAGGAGATCAAACATAATTTTCTCTTACCACCTAAAAATGAGATGGAGATTGTAAGGGAGCCTGCTTATGTCCCGGATGACACAATTGGGCCTCGGATGGCCCCGCTCCCACTCCATAGGTGAGAATTTAAAAATCCTAAGTTTTTGGACATTTGTAGAAACAGATTTTTAGGGACTTCTTTGACTTTTTAAAATTCCAGTTCCCTAAAGGACTCATCTTCCCCATTGACCCTTCTCTCCTCGGTCGAGATCTCTTTTTCCTGCGAGAGGACTGAGGTCGTTGAGCCATGCAGGAATCAGCCTTGTTTGAATGGAGGACGATGTATCTCAACAGCAGTTGGAGCTTATTCATGTAATTGCTCATCTTCGAGATTTAATGGAGTCCATTGTGAGCTGGACACTGAACCCTGTTCCAGCTCCCCTTGCCTTCATGGAGGGAAGTGTGTTCCCTCTGTCTCATTCTCTCCCTCTAGGGTTGGTGGAGGATTGAGTGGAGTAGATGGAGGAGACTCTCAATTTTATTGTGAGTGAGCCAGTTTAAAGGTTTCTGTATGATGTTGAGTAGTATCGCAATTTTAAATAAATTTTGAATTTTACATTGCAGGTGAATGTCCTGATGGCACATTTGGAACAAAGTGTGAGCGAGGTCGATGGTGCAAGGACATTGGAGGAACAGAGTCTGAGGTGTGCTCACTTCGAGGAGAGTGTGAGGAGGGGCTCGGAGGGCCGATTTGTTGGTGCGAGAGAGGCTACACTGGAGCTAATTGTAAGGCAGAAGAAATTACCAAAGCGTTAACAAAAACCTAATTGTCCACAGGTGTCCTAACCTAAGTTCAACCTTAACCTTTAATTTAGGTCAAATGGATGTGGATGAGTGTGAGAGCTCAAACTCTTGTGCCCCAGGCTCAACCTGTGTTAACTTTCTTGGAGGTTTCAAGTGTCTCTGTCCAGCAAATGCTACTGGAGTCAGATGTACACGGATCCTAACCCCTCCATCCCTCTTCACTCAAGACTACAACCTGATAATTCTCATCATCTCAGTCGTGGCCTCCTTCATTCTCCTCCTCCTACTCATTTGTTGTCTTTGGAGGTGTTGTAAACCTCGACTATCAACTGGCCGTCATCTCAGGAGTGGGGCAGTGAAGGATAATCGTGAGGTCATCCCACTTAGGAATCGAGACTCTAAAATATCAAATCTAGAAGTTAGACCCCTGTCCACGGGAGAAGAGGGGGTTCAAGTTGAGCCACTCCTCCTTCGTTATGGATCACTTGGAGAAGGTCTTGACAAACCTGTTTTTATTAATAACTTGATGAAGGGTGAACCCAGGAGGAGGGCTGCTTGGGAGTCCAACAGGGACGATTATCCTAAAGTTCAGAATTGTGAGTGAATTTTTATCACTTAAAACTAAGTGGAATTGATTTTGATTTTAAAACTAATACATATTCCTGTTCTTTAGATATGAAAGGTGAGATCAGCTGGGGTACAAAAGGTGGACCAGGGACGAGCAAACCGAATTCTCCAGCATCCCCTACAGACGCTGGGAGTTCACGTAAGTTTAGAAAAATGCACGTTATATAGTTTTACTTGTTCCAGCTGTTCAGTTTTCGACTATTTCTATTTTTTCAAATCAGGTTACGACTGGGACAACTCTGATGTGATGGGTCATAATTCTTCTCCACCTCGACTCTTACCCCCACCCCCAGAAAACCTCCCTGACGCTCTCTCCCTCCTCTCTCAAGACTCTTCCAACAACCTTGAGATCCTTCCACCCCCTACCCTCCATGTGGACAGCTTTCCTCTCAGCTCCGCTGAAATGAGTCGACTCCTAACCCGTGACCCAGAAGAACCTTCCCTACTTTACCCGGCTGACCCAAATCATGTGAGCTGGCCAATCCCACATCCAGATGAGTACTTACCCCCTCACCTCGCAGGGTTTGTGAGTAATTCTCGAGATTCTCTGGAGGCACAGGAAGGGGATGAGGGAAGTCAGGGGTCAGAAGGTCCTTCTGAGGACTCTCAACTCCTTGGGATGTCTAGTCCTCCAGTGAAAATTCAGAGTAATGGGAATGGGACCCACAATGGGGACACCGAGAAAAGTTCTGGAAAATCTGGATCATCTCCTATAAAGACCCAGAGGATACGTCCCTACGAAAACAATACAAACGGGCTTAAGTCTCCGAGAAAAAATGGACCAAACTCAAGTCGAACCACTCATGTGACTCAAGTATAGGCAGCTCGTGTATCTCAACAAGGACTAAATTGTTCTATTAACGAAAATTTAACATAATTAGTTATATTATTTGAAATTAAGGAAGAAGCGCACGGGAGAGCTGACAGAGGTGCTGCAAATCTAAGACTGGAACTATTTACGCTGTAGGTTACGTTAGGCACATTAAAGTGTTTCTTTTGTAAATGGTCAAGTTTTGTTTTAGTAATTGTGAGTAATGTGTTTTTTGTGGATAGGCTAAGACCCTGACCTTGATTGACATTGACCCTCCTAAATATGTGTTCGTTCAAGTGCCTCTTCTAGGATAACCTAAAGTTATCTTGACTTAAAAATTATTTAATTCTATTTTGAGACATGCCATTTTGTAAATTAATGAAATAATTAAGAGGCAGAATTATACTTAAACTAAGTTCTTCTACGTTTGTTTGAATTTTCTTTGTCCTATCCTCTCCTGACCCAAAAAGGACAATGATGAATGCCACATGGATCAATATGCACAATTCTGCCAAGTATTAATGTCGTAATATTAGAACTACATAGGTAAATTGAACGGGTTGTTCCAATTATTGGTCCAATCCGAAAGAAAAACCACTTACAATGCAAGTATTATAATATTTTATCAACTATTAGAGTTATTCTTCCAAAGTTAGCATGACTCATTTTCATAAAATGGGTGATGGTGTTGTTTTGTATAAAATTGAGACTGGAGACTTTTTCTTTTTTACATTTTACTTGGGGTTTTTCTTTACTGATTTGTTACTATTTGATAATTGAGTGAGGTGTGTAGAATTTAAGACGAAATTACCAATTGTTTGATCAATTATGATTTGAATTTATTTATGTAGTTGTAGTATTTAGCCTGATGAGTTTTTAGAATAGAATCAATACATGAAATGTTTTGACTCTTGTCAGGCGGAGTCTAGTCCCTTTAATTTGTTGAACATTTGTGAGGCTAATAAAAATATAAATTATTTGTGAAGGTATCCAAATTCTTCAGTGCCACTAACGATAAGTTAGTTTTCGATTTCGGCAGCTCTTTGGGCTCAAAAGCATATGGCAATGGCAATGATTTCCGTTCCCGTCGTCTTGACCTTGCCTAAAAAAACTTGCCACCCAAGGTGGCAAGCTGGAGACCGATCAACTGCTGTTTTGTTGGCCTTTCAAAACCCGAAACTGACAATTGTTTGGCCTTCAGCAACCTTAAACTGACAACTGGTTGACCATGGACAGTCTGAATTGACAATAGTTTGCAATTTGACAACTGGTTCAATTTCACGCACGCAATTTACCCAGAAATCATCAAACTGCTTAGGATAGTTTATACGTTCGACCAACATAGACCTGTCATCTAAATTGTGCAAACTAGTTTTAGATATAATAATTAATTCCTAATGGATCTAATAAATTCCTTGAATTCTCACCGACCCGACACGCCATAATCAATTTTGCACTTCCCTTTTTCTCTGTTCGAGATTGAGAACTCCGTGACTTTTTTTCTTTGTACAAACCGCTAGATTATACTATTATTTCTGGTCGATTTTGCCGATAAATTGACATTTAATTTATCAGTCTCTCATCACTTTAATATAAGCACATGATTAATTCATAAGTGGATCAAACTCCATCCATGTTGTTTTCCTCTGTCTCTCATCATCTTAATTAAACAATTACCTTCATAAACCTTTTATTACAAGCAAAGACTACAATTTACTAAAAATTACATGTCCATGGTAGAACTCTGAACCATTCAGGGAGTAGATTTGGAAATTACTACAGTTAAATTATCTAAATAAATCCTGATGGGTTGACCCAATGGAAACATCTTTAAAGGTTTATAGCAAAGATGGGCAACGGGTAGTGCCAAGCCATTCCTCTGCCATTTATGTATACTGGAACACAATCATTCCATTTGCCATGTCTTGTGAATGTTTTGAAAAAAAGCTACGCCTTGCAAGGCAGGGGTCCATCAGTCAGGCCAGCTTGATTAGATTTATTGTATTCTTTTGGACCATTTATTGATTATATTTTAATGTTAGCTTATCTCAATAGAAATCTATTTGGACAAAGAAGGTGGCTTCTTAATTACATTGTGCTAAGACTATAACCTGCAAATGGCTCAAAACAGAATATTATGAATAAATAATGTCACCTTTGCCTTACAGGAGTACCGTAGTTTCATTTATTCTGATTTATGACACCGAAAACTTTGTTTTGGGATTATAAAACAATTTTAAATGTGTTTTTCTTTAAAAAGTATTCAAATGTACGGATAGATTCAAAGATTTCACAACCCCTACATAAACTTATATTTAGTCTGACAATCTTTTATACTATCATGAAGTTCCGAACTGTCGTATATACCATTGGTTTTCAAGCACGCTCTAGAAAATTTGACACAACCCTTTTCCCAGCGCTTCAAGAAACTTTAATGCGGTTTTGACTTTTGTTGTTTTTTAGGCAACTTTAAAGCGGTTGTCGGCTTTTGGACAACTTTAAACTGGCGCTTCTTTGACCTATGTACATCCTGACTATAAGTCTGGAAGTGTCATAGGTCCATTATTTTCAAAAAAAGTCCCAAACCAAATATAGCACCAATCACCAAACTACTTTTCAACCTCGAAATTTTTTTAGACTTGGAAACGTCTTTACAAATTACACAGAAATTAGCAAACTCCTTCCTAAGCTAGATAAACCTAATAAACTTGGAAGCACCTAAACAAATTCAACAGAAATCATCGAACTGCTTCTCAGCCTAGATAAATTTTACTAGCATTAAATGTCAATAAAGAGTTTACCCCCGTTTCCCAAATGAAATCTGATATTTGACCTAGTTTCATCATAGCTTCCGATTGAAGCAAAATGCGCTACTGGCCCGACGGCAAATCGCCCTATTTTTTCATGACGGCCGGACAGACAGACAGCCCCATCACATGAGACCTCCGATGATCGGTCTAAAATCGATTAATTGTTTGAAATTGGGATGTTTTGATGTTTGGCTGTCGATTTATGTAATTATGGCCAAAGTAATGTGTAGTCGAATATTCGTCAGTTTATTAATGTCTGGGAAAATTATTTTAATTGACAAATTACATAAGTCCAAATACAAAATCTCATTGAAGTTCCACTGCCTTGGCTCATTTTCAAAATCATCTTCATCTCTTAAAGCCCATAAGGTCAAAACCAGAAAAAAAATTTTGCTTGCTGCTTGTTCAATAAAATGGAGGTTTTCCATACAAATCCATTGGCAGCCTATCGAAAATTATTTAAAACCATTAGCCAATTTGGTGCCTTCCCATACAAACTTAGCATTCAAGAAATAAAGCTCGAAAAAGTTAAACGAGGATCACCCTTGAACTTATTTCTATTCAATTACTTATATACAATTTTCATGACCGGATGTTCTATCCTTCTAACAATCACAAGCATTTGGACCAATTACCAATTTGAAGAGATACAAAATAGTTGGACAATTCAAGCTGCTTGGATTATTTCAATGATTTACATGCTCCTCATTAATTTTTTCCTTTTGAAGGACTGTTGCTCAGGTCATGAGGAGGGGTCAAGATCAAGGCACCTTGGGGTTGGTGAAATCATAACTCTATGGATTCGGCTGGAGAATCGTATATACAATGGTACTGGTACTATCAAAGGCTTGCCCTTTGATACTTTAACTGACCTAACTATGATTGGTTTACTTTTCTAGAATGGAGAGGAAAATATGGTTTCTTGGATGACATAATAATTCCTAAAATGATCAAATATTTAATTCATTTCCGACATGTTTACATAACCACAATGTCATTTTCCATATTTATTTCAATTGGGATTCAACTTAGCTTTACAAATCCAGCAACAACGTCAGTTTTCCTTCCAGAAGCCCTGGAGTCACTGGAGGACCGGGGATACCTTGGGACAAGTTGGAGTAGTAAGGTCACCCGAAACCTCATCGTGACCTTTTTTTGCCTCTTTGAAGCATATATAGTCCAGCTCTACGTATATACAATGCTTTATTTTACAACAGTTACAAGTCTCGTTGTTGTGGGTGTCAATGCTTCGATCCAAAATCTGTCTGACCTACTTGTAAAATCTGGAAAACTCAGTTCGAGTGAGACACGAATTTATGACTGGCTGACCCTTTTTATTGGGAGTCTTAACGAAGCCCTTGGTCCAATGTATATCATTTTTGAAATTGCACATGTTGGGATAGGAGCTTTTTTTATATTTGTGGGTCTTCGTGTTGTTCGAACACCATTTCTTATATTTTTATTTTTGTATTGTTCGTTTTTTGCAATGGCCTTTTTATTACTAAATTCAAATCCAATGGCACATTTACACCTGAAGACAATGAGACTTAGGATGAGAATTCTTAGAATGGTTGGAACAGGAGATGAGAATCCAATTTATATAAGAAGACTTACACGAGTTTGTCGACCACTTAAAATTCGACCTTGCGGGGTTCACACTGTGACTCATGAGACGATTTTAGATTATTTTAATTGTATTTCATCATATGTCCTATTACTTATGAATGCATAGGCTTATCCTGACATTTGTTTACATTTTCATGAGAAATTTCCAATTAACTTTTTTTTTAAATGTTAATTGGCTAAAATAATTCCTCAGTTCTTGTCAATTAGGAAAACATTTTGCGACTGTTCGACCTTTTATTTAAGCACCGGTCGATGGCCCTAGTCCTTTTTGAGTCTAGTCCTCTAATTTGTTTAAGATTTATGAGGCTCATAAAAATACGAATAAAGTGTGAAAGTATCTAAATTTTTGATGGCGTGTCAGTTAATTTTCGATTTTGGTTGCTCATTATTGGGCTCAAAAGCATATGACGATAACTTCCATTTCCGTCGCCTTGGCCTTGCGTCCCGAAATGCAAAACTTCTGGTGTTGATTATTGACCAAACTTGGTCCAAGACTTTCACGACCCCGAGATCGAATTTTGATCAAAAATCATTTTTTAGCTCATAAATGCCTCATTTTTTTCATACTCATAGCTGAACCACTTTTTAAGTTTTTTTTCCAAAATCTGAAAGCAATTTTACGCATTATCTCTCCTCAGGGTAATTAGCTAACCCAAGTGTACACGTAATATTATCCTCATACCACCAACCATAAATAACCAGCATCATCATGAAGATCCCACACACAATCCCCAAAGTTGTCTTCAAGGCCTATGCTCGAAAATTGACCCCTGAACAACAAGCAGCGGAGTATGAAGGTCGTCTCCTCATCTCTGAGGACCCCAACTGGGA
>JAQIYE010000718.1:0-10978 GCA_034699765.1 Xenyllodes armatus
CTGAAACCCGTAAGACATCTCCACCGCCTTTTCGTCCCCTCTAAGAAACACACGACGGGAAAATTTTTTCTCTATGACGGTGGTGTAGAATAACAAGGATGGAGTATGTTTGGTGGCCTCATTCTCAGAGGAGGAAAGAGTCCTCAATTCCCTATGTATACAGGAGGAACCAGGATTTCATGTTGGGCAGGCACATTAAGGAAATGTTCGAAAGGTTTGAATGAGCAAAATGTGAATCTGTTCGATTTGAACTTGAAGCTTATTCTATGCAGAATTTAAAGGTTTTTTTATCGGAATAGTTGGAAGAAAAATTTGGATTTGCATTTGGATTTGGATTTTGTGTTTTTGGCTACGGACGTTCACAAGTTTGAGCTCTGTCCCAGTGACCTCGTGACCTGTTGAAGTATGTGATCGAATGACAACCTTTTGTTTAGACTCAACTTTGACCTGCAGTTAAATGTACATGGAGTTGTGTTGGAAGAAAGTGTTGTCCCTATGATGGTCTCTGATTTCTTTTGTATTGGGCCACACTCATTCCATTCATTCGAGTTGTAATTTGTAACTATATCCTATATGGTAAAAGATGGTTTTTATTGACTAGGAGTGAATGGGAGGACAAGTTGCCTCTCCTTCTTAATACAAATTCAATTCTGGTTATTCCATTGTTTTGATTCTCACTTTTTGATATATTGAAGGTGTGATTTGAGGAATATTTAGTTATTGCAGTTCAGGTTAATATTACAGGATTTGACTTGCAATAATTTCTCTACTAACTCTGATGTGCTCTTCCATGCAGAAGAAAGAAATGAAAGACTTTTTTTAACAGTTAGTTGAGTAAACAGTATTATAAACCAGTGCTGTATCAACAGTAGGTTAGTATTGGATTATATGAAGGTCCTCATATTGTATTAGTGAAATCAGAATTTAGTATTGATTGAGTTCATTGATTCGTCATCGTCTTGATTCATCAGTTTTTAGTTGGTTCAGTGCTATAATACATTTTGTTCCGGAGTTTGATGGCAAATAATTGGGATTTTGACGTGTCCTTGGTGCCTGACTGGAGTTGAGGAGAACCTTGACCTAAGTCAGAACAGTAGCCAGTTGTGCAGTGTAAATCCTACAATTGTTACAAATTACAACTTTGTAAAGTCAAAAAAATGTGTGTTTGATCGTCGGAATTGGAGGAAACCTTAAAAATTTCGTCTCTTTGTGAATTTGAAGTTACAGGTAGTTAAATTGAACAAGAGATTATTTATGTGTCCAGTCCCTGTGTTGCATCCTCATCCTTTCAGTGATGATGGATAGTGTCTAAAGGGACTTACAGTAATTTCCAAATTATTATATTGAGCTCGATTAATTTATTTTCAGTTCAAATTTTTGATCTTTGGACAAACGTCTTGACCTACAAAATGACCCGAATCCTTAATTTGAATATGAATAATTTTTCTAATTATTGAATTTTCTCAATTTGTCCAGGTGGTGGTTACATGAATGGTGAGAGGGAAGTCGGTAGTCCTCCTCCACCACCACCAGGGGAGGAAGGGACAAGGGACCTCCGACGACAACTCCTGACCCAACTCGAGTACTACTTTTCTCCGTGAGCTCTCAATTAATTTTAAATATACTTATCCATAGTTAAAAACCCTTTTTTTTATTTATTTTAGGGAGAACTTGAACAATGACAAGTTCCTAGTCTCTCAGATGGACAGTGACCAATACGTCTTCATCCATACAGTAGCCAATTTCAACATGATTAAGAGGTTAACTAATGATATGGATCTCATCACTGACGTTTTACGAGGTAAGACCTTAACTTTACTGATGGTCAAGGATCAATTACATTTCCATTGAAATGATTTTAATTGACACTCATTTTTCCAGAGTCTAAAAACGTCCAGGTGAACAATGATGGCACCAAGGTTCGGGCTATTTCAAATCGGACAATGGTGATACTCCGAGGTATCCCTGAGAATACTCCAATTGAGGAAATTAAGGTCAGTTGGGAACAAGTCAACTTTTGGAATGTTCATTTAAGTCAACTTGATCTCATTCTCCAGGCTTTGTTCGAGAAGGAGAACTCACCACGGTGCAATGACTGTGAGTTTGCTTTCAATGACTCCTGGTACCTCACATTTGACTCTGACGATGAAGCTCAACGAGCCCACAAGTATCTGAGGGAGGAAGTCCGGGAATTTAACGTGAGAACTTGACTCTTTCCTTACATTGCCTAATAATTAATAATACAAATTGATTTCAGGGCCAACCAATCATGGCCAGAGTCAAGTCGAAGGGTGCAGCCGTTCGTTCTCAACCAGTCAACCCCATCAAGAATGGGTATCACCCAGCCTCACAACAACCTAATCCACTTCCACCATATCTCGGTGCTCCGTATGGACCAATAGTGAGTCAGAGTCAGACTGGACCAAACTCTGTACCAATGTACCCTGCTGGCCAGCAGGTTGATCCTGCCTTTAATTTTGTATGTGTTTTATCCTTTATCTTTATAATACAATTAACTAAACATGTTTTGATTACAATCATTAATCACAGGTATCGCCCGTTTTCACGATTCAGCCAAACTCGTACCAATACGGGGCTCAGTTGTCTTGGTCTCCTTACCTTGAGATGAGTTCAAGTGCAATGAATCCAATGTTTGCTGGGATCCAAGCACCTCAAGCGTCTCCTGAATATCACAAGTCTGGACCTCTGCCACCAAGACATCGGAACCCAAAGTAAGTTTAATCTTAACTTTATCATGGCTTAGCACTTTCATTAAAATGTTCTTATTCTCCCATTAGCCCACGCGTTGGAGGTTCCCGAAGACTGCCAAATCCGTCAGACAACCACATTCACTCCTCGAATGGAGGTTCTGGTGCTACTCATTACAGTGGTCAACCCAGAAAGAACAATGGTGCTCCAGCTCCACTCCTTGGAATGGCCCCAACCAACTTGCCTTTGGGTCACTCCCACCCACCATCCCATAGTCACAACAATCACCATCAGTCCATCAATAGTAACCATCGAAATGGTGGACACTTTGTGAGTCTTCAGTCCAACTCTCATAACAATCAGTCAGACCATTATCATGGTGGACCTCGTCCTTACCGTGGGGATCCGAGGTGAGTTGTAAAAAAACTTATTGATTATCATAAGAGGAATATCTAATTTCCACTTCCCCTAAATGAAGGCCAAGGAGCAGCTTAAGTAACCGGAGGGCTCCTCCTCGTCCAAGGGAAGAAGATTCCTACGAGACTCATCATCACCAGCCTGTTGTTACTTCAAATAGAAATCCGTCCAGTAGTCGAGCCCCTCCTGTTGCCCCTCCATCAGTCTCACCTCAAATCCCTGAACCACTTCCAACCAATCCTCAACAACCTGGTGGACGAACAAATTTTGACCTTGAGAATTCCTTCCCACCCCTTCCTGGCTCTGTGAATCCCTTGTCCAAAAATGGTGACTATCCCTATGAGGGGCGGTGAGTTAATTAAATTATAATTAATCCCAGTCCCTGTGTTGCATCCTCATTCAGCAGTGATGATGGATAGTGTCTAAAGGGACTCACAGTAAATGAATTATGAATTTTGAACTGCGATTTATATTTTCAGTTCAAGTTTGTGATCTTTGTACATTTGATACATATACTTATATAAATATAAGTATATATATATAATATATATATATACATTTAATATTCTATGTATTTTAGACTAATTTAAAATTGTCTTTCAGTCTCTCCGACGTCGTCAAAGGCTTAAAGAACATTAAGGTTTCATTTGGGGACAAGAGTGATGGAGGTCCTGAAATCATAGTGAGTGCTGGGGATGATCCACAAGTTGTGTCCGCAGCCTCTCCGACCAAAGAAGTTGACTTGATCAAAGAAAAAGAGGCTGAACAAACTAGTCAATCTGGGAACAAGAAGGAGTTCCGGGATGTGGGGGTTGGGAGTGCTGATGATACCCAGGAGATCCGTGCCTCGTGTTCCAAGTGAGTTCAAATCTCATTGTCCTAACTAAATAAGGTCATTTATAATATTTTTTCTGACAGGGAGCCTGTCACTGGGAAAGGAAAGGAAACTGCAGACAAATCAACTCGTACTGATACTGCTTTTTTAGTCGGGGACCATTTACCAGCGGAGGTAAGATAAGGAAATATTGCGATTCTGACACTCACTTAACGATTATATTATATTCAATCATTTAACAATGATTTTCCAATTAGGCTCATCGCACTGACAAACCAGAAACCTGGAAAGGTGATGGATCTGGAACCAGGAAGGCTGGTGGAGTTCCTGAAAATATTTGCTCAAATCCAGATGGTGGACCGGTTCGACTGAGTTATGCCCAAGTCGCTCAAAGTGGAAAGGTTAATCCCTCAACCAGCTCACAACAATCAATGACTCCCTCTCCTCCAAACCTCAATGTTCCCCAACCCTTGGTTTCACCCCCGTCCTCCATTGCCTCCCTTGGGGATGAGAAGAAGAAACCAGTCACACGCACACAGTCACGTAAGTGCTCATTTGATTTGATTCATTTTGTTTTAGAAATTACATGGTTTATTTTTGTGAATGACAGGGTTCGGGTCAAATGATGGCTACTATGGAAGAGGAGGTGGAGGATTTGAGAGGAATCGAGACCGTGACCGTGACCGTGACCGTGACCGAGATCCTCGCCCACCACGTGGTAGCTTTAGAGGTCGAGGACACAGGTACATGTGACCTCCTTTCACATGACCAAAACCAAACCTTCCATATTTAAACGGGATGAAGAATGTAAAAGTGATGAAATTTCAATTAGTTTACAAAATCTCAACATAAATCAAGAAAAAGAGTCCAATTCGATCAAGTTTCAAAATCCAAATTCTCCAATGTGTTATGGTAAAAGAAGAAATGAATCGTGCTTAAACAACATTTAACTTTAGGCAAAAGATAAGGAGTTTTTGGATTAATTCAAAATTATAATATCAGCATTGTAATTTCCCTTAATTAATTCCTCAAAAATCTCACAAAAAAATTAGTTAGATTTTACTGTTAGAAGATTTCAATTAGATTTTAGTTGGTAGTAGTTAAGCTAAAAAATCCAAATCCGAATCCTCACTTTTTCTTTGAAAGTTGAAGTCATGTTTGGATTTGGAAGAGAATTGAATCAATAATTGGGAATTTTTTCCCTAAACTTCCAGTTTAGAAGTTCTGAATGAGTTCATTATGTAAAGTCAGGGATGGGGTCACTCCCAAAAGAAATACAAATTGACCCTTGTATTTGTACCTTGCTGTCCCAAGCCTTAATCAAAAGAAAAGTATTTTTCATTTCCAATAGAAAACAATTGGGAAACTTATAATCAGAATTTAAAATATTTCAAAATGAATGAATTAGCTGAAATTGAGGGATATGGACATGAGAGAGATCCTAATTTGTTCATTCTTACAATAAACTTTAGTGAAATTATTTTGGAAAAATGAATATTTAATAATTAAAGTATGTATACTTTTACAATATTTAGAATAGGAATAAGCAGTTGTATTATGCCAACATGGAGGACATGCATGAGGTCAGTCCTTGTAATTGTACAGATGAAAATTAGTCGAGCTTGGTTTGTTTCTGTTTTCTTGAGGACCTTTGACCTTCCTAACCCTTCACTCACAATAGGGTCAATTGTGTTGTGAGGGCTAATGATAATATAGGTGAGGTCAGGGACTTCCTCTGAGACCTTGACCTTCCCTTGAATTGAGACCAGACATCCTTTGGATATTCAATTGAGCTAATAATCTGTTTTCATCAGTGCAATTTTATTAAGGAAGTTGATTTTTGTTGTAAGGATTTAGGGCCTTTGATTTAATCCCATTGATTTGTTTTAGTTATGTTAATGTTTGGTCAATATATTCAGGATGACCTCTTAATTTCCCTTACTCCCTGGGATGCATTTAATTTTCTAGTTTTAAATTTGGGTCAATGGCATCATTATGGCAAGGGTAGTCCCTTGTTGAGTTTTATCCTATTTGTCACATTTACTCAATATCAATAGCCATACACTTAACTCCCTTTGTTCATATAAAGTTTGTGTCATACTGAACCGATGCCTCCATGATCCCATGTCATTGATTGGACCTCAGCAACACAGTTTGCATTTTACTTAGTAGTAGTGCTATTTCCTATTTAGTTTAGACTTCAGAACAAAAGTTTTTCATAAAAAAAATCAATTTTCAATCCTAATCATCAGAGAGGTCAGGTTGTTGCTCTGTTCTTCCTAATCCAGGCTAAGGTCATTTCCCTTCAAATCCCCTGTTACATTACATTTTTATTTTTAATTGAAATTGATGTTAGTTATTATTAATGGTCAAAATTCTCACATTATCCTCTAAATTATTTAATGTCTATTTATTGTTACTGAATATTTAAACTCCCATGATTTTATTGGAAGGTTCTACGCAAAAAACGAACGAATTTGGTTCTAGACGATTTAGTTAGGATTTCTAAATTATTTATTGGATTTTCTCCTACGTTTCAATAAAAGAAAAGGGACTTATTATGCACATTTAGTTAATCAAATAAATAATTAATTACGATTAATTAATTAGTTATTAAATGCTGTTTTTTAGTAGCTGTGATAGAGAGCGGTGTTTGTGTGTCCTCAAAGAAGTAAGATAGAAATGTTGATCTATTAATTAGTTAAATATGAATACATATGTTGATCTATTGAAAAAAACATTTACGCTATGAAATAATGCAAAAGATGAAACAAAAGAGAGAGGAAAAAAATAAATCATTTTTATAATAAAAACATCCATATTTAATGTGGTATAGTTGTATTTACCAATTCGAGTCGAGAGTCGAATCAATCAAGTTCAAGAGACTCGGTGTTGAAATATAGACTAATATTTCACATGTCGTCATCATTTACCCGTCTCTCTGAAGAAGCCTTGAATTTTCAGGGAAATCCCACTGACTCCATTACATCATCAACCTAGCTTTTATGTAAAAAATCGATCCCAGGTTTCCAAACGCTATTTTGTTATTGTCGGAAACTTGGAAATTGGCAAATGATTTGGGTTTCGGCATACGGAATGTAAAGTTCATTGTGTTTGTAATATTTTTATGTTTTATTTGTTTTTATGTGTAAAACCCCAGTAAAAAATTGATTGTGGGGGATACCCGGGTATAACATGAGATGACGACACTATTATTTTCTGTAATTTCTGTAACATATCCCGGATCCAAGGACATGATCATCACTTCACGTCACGGGCAATAAGAGCCAAGTGGATTTCATAGAACCTCCTACCATTTACTTTTGACTATAAATTGGCCAAAGGAACCTGGTCTTTTTTCTGGGACTTTCAGGTTACTTTACCACAGGAAGGACTGTGGATTGTTGATCTGGAACTGTTCCAGTAAGTTGTAAGGATATATGATATGAGGGAGATTCAGAAGATTTTGGCACTGGGACCAAGGATATGAAGATGGTTCAATATTTTATCCATTTTCTCATTCATTTTTCAATTTTCTTTTGAGTTTTAGTTTTTAGAAATGAGTAATCCTTGAGTCAGTTGAGCCTTAATTTATTTACTTTTGGACCTGATCTGGATCAGCAGATCTATGGATAGGAAAATAAAAAAAGAAGGTTTCCCCCGAAGTTGTCGCCGAAATCTGTCTCGATGTCTGGGACTCTGGAAAAATAAAATTTGCCAAAATGATCACTCTAAAACCTCTTACGCACAATTTCAGATCATCATAGCATTCCCATTAAACTTTTATTTTCTCAAAAAGAGTTGGATCCCTAAAAATCTTACATTTCCCCAAATGTCATCTGAGCCGACAGAATCGGATTCTGTAGAAAAACATGCTTTTTTTTAAACACCAATTTTTTACTAGAACAAGACCCTTTACATATTGAATAAAATCTGAACAGGTTGAGAATGGAAACCATATATTTTTTTGCGTGGATTCTGATCATGCAATCCATCCTTTTGTTTCCTTACATTTTAATCTAATGGAAATGACAATAGACTCAAAATCAACCCTAAACTACTATAAAATCTTGAGAAAATAAAGAAAAGGCACACGTTAAGAATATTCTCTAATTTTCCAAGCACTTCAAGCGTCTCTCCATCACTAATTGGAATGAAAATTACGATATACAAAATGTAAAGCCCTTTTTTGTCGGTTTGTTTAGTATGTACTAGTCAGTGGTCAATTGACCTTCATCTCCCCAAGTTAAGTTGTATTCCATTATCATCATTTAGAGTACATGGCTCCAACTCCAACATATAATTGTTCTCAAGTCAAATTCAAATCAAATTCAAAATGTATCCAATGACAAAAACTTAACAGTTACGATTGGTACAATTAATACAAGAATACACATGTTAAAATTAAAAGCTAAGGTAAAATTAGTTCAATTTTATTTTTTCCCATTTAATAACCTCCACCTTTATATCCAATGACTTTTATCATACTTATCTTATCAGACCCTCAATTTTTACCCTTCAACCCTTTACATATTATTGTTCTCACACAAAATAATAAAATCCACATTGTTGATATTTAATGCAATGGTGTTGGGGGTTGTTGTTCTCGAGGGTTGATTTTTACTCTAATGGTCTCTCTCCTAATTGTCCCTCGGGACTCGACACACACAAAAATATATAAAATTGTGAAAAGGTAATTGTACTTTTTGTATACGTGTTGTTACATTTGTCTGTATGAAAGGTAGTAAGCCCACCTTCCATCCTCAAAAATCCTATTGTTCTTTTTGGTTGAGGACCTCCATTTCCTCTATTGTTATTGGAGCCCCTGTCACTATCCCTGCTGCCTCAGGGCTCCTTAGCCAACCTTACCTTTTATTTTTTTCAGCCCCTATTTTTATATATCCAGCATATAAACGAAAAAAGGACAATGGACGGAAGGAGACCAGGTACAGGTGCTTCCATTTGTATTTTAGTTTCAATTTGGAACATTATGAAATGACCCGGAGGAACAGTCCAAGCAAGCCCACTAACCTTAGATAACAAGTTGTTGAACCGATAGGTAGGAAACTTAGACTCAAATTTAACCCAGTGAACCTTAATTAACTGCATTAACTGCTTGAGTTTGTAAAATTTGCAATCTGTTGTGGGCAATTTGAGTGTAGAGTAGACCCGGTCACGCGACTTGATCATTTGGGACCGTAAATAATATTTACGAGATTTTGCTGAGAACAATAGATTGGGGCGAAAGAATTTTACAATTGAGGAAGTGGTGAAAGTGCCAAAACGAGATCATGGATCAATCTCAGTGAAAGTCATTTTGGGAAATGTGAAACATTTTTTGAAAGCATGAAAAAGGTACAGTTTTCTTTCAAATTTCTGAGAATTAATGAGTAAATGAGAGCTCATAAAAAGATCGGCTGCCAAGCTCCATCTCATCCATAATTTCATTTCCTTCAACATTTATGGTTTATATCTTTTGTCCAGTTTTTTAAAAGAAGGCTTAACGGGTTTAAAAGACCCCTTTAGTTGACCCTAACTTCCGGCCCAAACAAGCATAGGCTTTTCTTTATCACTTCATTTGGGGAAAGATAAGATTTGGCTGACTTTAACATTAATAGCTTAACTCTTACAGTAAAGATCTCGAGGTTAGTTTAGTGACCATATCCATAAACTGTGAGTTGACTAAAAAATAATATCTTTAGTCAGATAAGGACAACTAAACGTTGGTCGCTCCACGCGGGACCGTGCTTCTGGCGCCATTACAGTTAAATGGGTCCCGTATTTCTGTAATTCTAATCTAAATTTTGATTAAATTCATTAAACTGATTTATTTATCAAAGCCCAGTATGTTTTACCGGATCAAATGACTATCACACCACTTCCTTTCCTTCATGAAAAGCTCCCACCATGTCTAGTAGTAAGAATTTAAGTTCATTCATGAATAGAGAGAAAGTAGGAGAAAGCAGTTTTGTTTGGGGATTCCCCCAGACTCATCTCGGATTTCTTTCCATCCACTTTGACATTTGACCTTTTCTCCAGAACATCAAGACACCAAATGAGAGTCTTAAACGAATTAAGTTGTTTAATGGGAGACGAGACATGAATTTGAATCGTTGTGATGTGGTCAGTCTCAATCCAGGGAATTTTAGGCTTTTACCATTTTAGCCTACTGATATTTAGCCCTTATCATTTTGTAATTTCATATTAAAAGGTCAAAACTGCACCCAAACTTTTATTCTCAATCATGAACCAACTATATCCAAGTATATAACCAATTCCAGGAATTCCAATAACTTTTTACTGCCTGGAATTCCAAGAATGGGATTTTAGGGACACATTAAAATGTTCATAAATGTATGTATTTGTGCTGGAACCTCTCCATGTATATCCCGAGACGCGAATCTGATTCTGACTCTTAAAACTCGGGGGAGGAGGGTTAGAAGTAATCGATATGGATAATATAATACCCGGGTATTAGTCTATATACTACTCCGTTTCTCATGTATATTCCATATAACCTCCAAAGGTAAATACATAAAGTTCATCCTGCAGAATTGAATATCAAATCTTTAATTTAGTCCATAAACAGATGCTGTACAACTAAATGTCTGATATTAAATCAATACAGTTGTGATATGCTGTTCTAAATTAGCGCGGAAGCGGAAGAGGAGCGTCGATTTCCGCTCCGTCAACTACAGCGAGCTTGTTTCAATTTTTCTCATTATATGGGATATACAGAGGGTGATTCATCCTTTCGTGGACACTTTTCCATAGGGTCCTCTACGATTTGCATGCATGTTATAAAATTTCGAAATGTATAATTTTCATTCAAATACGATTCTCTTTTAGAAAAAAAGTTTTCGCACGAAAATTTTAAGCCATTGCTTCAAGGACCGTGAGTTCAATGGCACGATTTTAAGACTTTCCGGAGAAAAATTGTCCTGCCATGTAAAAGGTTAAAGACCCACAAGGCGAAATATCGTCTTATCTGCAAGAGCATTAACTTAGAACAGTAAA
>JAQIYE010000719.1:0-10977 GCA_034699765.1 Xenyllodes armatus
TGAGGACTCGACTCCGATTCTATTTTATGAATCCTCTACAAAAATGGCGAGCTAAACATCAGTTCCCATACAAACTCACGATCCAAGTCATCAAGATCTTCTTTGTCACCATGCAGGTAAGACAAATTGTAAAATTAAGATGGAGGGCCATAGGTTGATTGATTATTAGGAAATATTTTGTTAATGAGAGTAATTAAGTTAGGGGGTTGTAGGGAGTTTAACTTCATTCATTCATTAAATTCATCCCCAAGCCCCCATTCACTAATATGGCCTCTCTCTCCATGGATCCAGATACTGTTTTTGGATCTTGAACATATTTAGCGATCCGCCCCTTGTAATTTTTGGCTTTTTTTGATGATGAGGATGATCTTCATTCATGCCCAAAGTTATTGACCTGTTAACTAGTATTTTGAGGTGGAGGAGAACAATGCCATATTTAATTTTATTTATCCTCCTCATTCAACCTATAAGCCATTTTGTATAGTATGAACAAAGACAAATGCCAAAAAAAGGAACATTGGGTATTGGATCCGCCCTAAAAGTGAAAGTTTTGGCATTTTTTCATAGGACATGGGTTAGAAGGAAATGCATCACATCATATCTGCGTTGTTCAAAACTGTTTAAAACCTATTGGTTAAATGATTGTTTATGGGCCGGCGGCCTAAGAAACTTCGAAAATAAATACTACTACTACTACTACTCATATCTGCGTTGTTACAGGGGATGCAAAATGATCGATTGAGAATGAGAGGTCCTGGAGGTTTTAAGGGAGGTCAATGCCAATAGAGGTCACATTTAGGTTTGGAAGAGGTGGATGCGAGGGGGTAGTGTAGCCGGTAGCTTGGGGTCTGGATACGGGGTAGAATGCGAAACGAAAATGATAGTAATACTGAGGTTAGGGGGTGAGTTGAGACATGGGCCATAGCCATGACATTTGAGGATCCCCAAGTAGAAGCCACTGTTGAGATTTAATATGAGAGTTATTGATTATGAAAGATGGCTTCACATGTTTTAATGGGGTAATCCGACCTCTCACCCATAACAAATGCACATCAAAATCATATTATAGCGTCTCCATATTTTCCAATTTCCAGTTGATCCTATTTGCATCCTATCGCTACGCCAATGTCAACTACACGTGGGACAATAAGATTGCATTCTCTCATCTGTTCCTGAAGGACTGGGACTCTGATCGTGAAATTACAACTTACCCACCCACGACTGGACCCTTGGCTGTCTACACTCGTGATGGATTTTATGAGTATTTGGACCATGCAGTGAATGTGGTTAGTCAAGGTCCAAGTCACTAAAAGAGAATGACCCTTGACCCTTAGCCACATATTTTTATATATGAACGTTTGTTTTATTATATTCACAGTACAATGACATTCATAAGATTGCAATTGGACCGTACTTTTACAAGAACAAGGATGGGACAAGGACTCCACCTCAATTATGCGTTGATCGCTACGTCAATGGAGTCATTTACGGATTCAATGAAAGTTATGTTTTTGATAGTACAAATGAACGGACATGTTTTGAGATCCTTCCGACCCAGACTCCATTCTCAAGTCGAGAAAATTTTAAGGAACACAACTTGACCCTATCTTTCAGTTCTCTCTTGGAAGTTCAATTGCTCTTTAGCCTTAAAACAATTAGGTTCCGTGACATTGGACCCCTCAAGTCACCAGACTGTTTTGAGTTTGATATTGTGGTGAGTGTCCTTTTGAGGCATTTTGAGAAAGCCATTTTGGTAAAGGTCAAATTTTCCAATTTTTTTCATTTATCTTTTTTTCAGATCTCATTCAATAATCGTGATCACGATGGGCAGATGCTTGTCGACCTTGAGACGACTCCAATTCGATTGATTTGCAAGGGTGATACTCAGTACCGAGGTGATTGATTTGAAGAGTTTTGCATTTTAATACCTGCCATTCGATATTTTGGGCTAATTTTTTTTTAATTTTTCGATTTAAGCGGACAATAAATTTGAGAGGATTGGACGAAGTGCGATAAATTATATTGTCATAACAGTATGTACACTATCTTTAGTTCTCTGCTGTCGAGCTGTGTACAGGGCTCAACTCCTTAAAGCGGTACATCCCATAAAATGAACATTACCAATACCAATTATCAACTATAAAGTATAAATTTTGTAAATTCTTTTCTAACAGGAAGTGATATCATTTTTCAAAAGCCATTTCAGTCAGGACTTAACTGTCAAAGAAAGACTGGAATTTTTAAATTTTTGGTACTTGCTCATGATCTGCAATGACGTGTTGATTATAATTGGATCAGGGCTCAAGGAACAAATTGAGAATAAGGTAAGGGGATACGGATACAACCCCTTGCCTTTTGTATATAAAAGACCAATAATTAGATACTTTTTGAATGAATTTATTTTGCTCATGCGATTTTGTAGGAACTGACCGGTGAGGCATGGAATATTTGCAGTGTATTCTTGGGTGTTGGAAATTTACTCGTATGGTTTGGGGTACTACGATACTTGGGGTTCTTCCGGACTTACAATGTCCTCATCCTGACCCTTCAACGTGCTTCTCCAAATGTATTAAGATTTTTACTCTGTGCCATTTTGATTTATGCTGGATTTACTTTTGCTGGATGGCTCATCCTTGGACCCTACCATATGAAGGTACAGGGATTTAAATGAGAATAGCTCAAAAGTATGATTTTTTAAAGAATTTCTTTTATTAATTTTTTTTTGTAATTGTATTTTTAGTTCATCACACTTTCATCAACCTCCGAATGTCTCTTTGCTCTCATCAATGGAGATGATATGTTTGCAACTTTTGCAAGTATGTCAACCAAGTCACCTCTCCTCTGGTGGTTCTGTCGATTTTACCTCTACACATTCATCAGCCTCTTCATCTATGTCGTCCTATCCTTATTCATTGCTCTCATCATGGATGCCTATGAGACCATCAAACTCTACTATTCTGAAGGGTTCCCTCGTTCTGCCCTTGAGGATTTTATTAATGGGTCAGATTTGAATACATCCTCTGCATCATCTACTCCTGGGCAAATCTTTACAACTCAACCCATGACTCACTGCCATCATAATAACCTTCAGGATGACACCCTTTCCAATCGTCGAATCTCTGCTGCTGGATTTCTTGATACTATTGTTGAAACAATTTGTGGATGTTCAAGTCCCCCTTCCAGAAAGTGAGTGACCTGAAAACTTCCCCTTGACCTTGACCTTCCATCTCACGACTTATTTTTTAAAAACATGTTCTGGTCTTGATTTATTTCAGGACTTCCATAACTAGTCGGGCTCCAGTAGCTTTGTCCACCACTGGAAGTACTGGGACTGGCACTGAGAGTGCTCCTCTTCTCCATACTTCACTTCATTTGAATGCATGACTGGCCGATGTACAACTAACTTTGGATGGAGGAGGAGCAGGATCATCATCACGTCATTTTGAATATGCGAATAATATATGATTTATTCTTTTTAACTTTCTTCATTTTGAATGACCCATGGGTTCCTCTTGATGTATTTTGTAGGATTGGTGATTGAGGTATGGCTGCTAAGACTAAAAATGATTTTAAACCTCAGGATCAAAAATATGTAATTATTTTGCTCTAAAGTTTTAAGATCATTCAAAACTAATTTGGAGGAGAGATGAAAGGAAACTCATTTAATTTACATTTTATTTAACGTCTTGCAACGAAAATATAGAAATTTACAATACCTTTGAGTAGATCTAGCGTAATACGAATATCTAGATTTTTAAGCTGTATGATTTAAATCCTCTTGATAACCTTTAAATGTTATTTGACTTATTATTTTTTGCCATTCTTCTACGCCTAACAAGGAATAAGTTCATGTAACACGAAATAAATTATTTTATCCTATTGTGAGCCAGTTTGAAAGAGTCAACCGAAGAACAAATAATAATTTTATTTAATTTTCCAAAATATTTTACAAAGTGTTATTAGATTTCTTTCAAACATTTAAAATCCTAAACGTCTGTATTACATCTATATATTGTAAGGTCATCCAATTCCTAGACTGGATCCAAGTGAAGGGGTCAAACTACTAAGCTTTTCGATTGTAGGGAATTAAGGGTTGACCCTTGACAGTTGGTAAGGACCACTAGCATTTTCCCTTAGATCAGACGGTTTCGGTCCTCAGCCTACCAATATGCACATCGAACATATTTTCTTAGGTCTGAACTCAGGAGAAAATACAGGATTGGTTGGAGACAAGCATGAACATAAGCCACATTCCTTAGGGTCATGTAAAATTCAGATAGATGAATGAGGACAAATGTTGGAAGGATCTCTTTGGGAAGGTCATCAGGAAATTGCAAGACTCCGTACGGAAGCCAACAAAATATAAAAACCAAGTTAAAAATTGAAGAGTTTCGAATGAGACGAAGTCGACTCCCAATGAATGGTGACATTTCTGAGTCCTGCAAATGTGTAAAAAAAAATGTTTTGAATGACCTAAATATTTTGAGAAGGGACGTTAGTTCTTAAGCTCAAACTCATATAGGCCAGATATAGGTCCGAGTCAAGGTCCGGTACCGGACCCGGACTCAAATATATCCATAGGTCCTTATATATCCATAGGTCCTTATATATCCATATAAGGTCCAGGTCTTGAGCAGGATTCGTATTCGCGAATTTAAGTTTATAGTTTCAAAAATTAGAAATTCTGAGGTAGTTTTCATACATTTTAGCCCAGGTCACAACCTTAGAGGTTCGAATATAGGTACTTATTAGTCTGACCTGGACGAAACTTAACTTGATACTGCTCGGGTCATGCACTGTAAAACCTATCGACCATGAGAGTCTAGGTCTCTTCCTGGCCTTAAGACCAGGAAGGGACCTCTTACTTAGACTGATAGAGTTCATGTGTAGCTCCTGCCAAAATTGGCCATATGAAAAATGTCTCCTTCAATTTTATAGCAAACTTACCTCATGAGCCTTCAAGTACCTGACTGTTTTCCATGATTTGTACGTCTCTAAAAATGATCACAGCAAATGAATTTTTCATATTCAGGTCTAATGTCTAATTCTCAAAATTATTGACCTATAAAATTCGACACCACTCACCAATAACCATCACAATTGCAGGGAGAACATGAGTCGCCACCGTATAAAATAGTCCGTACAAAATCGTTAGTTCCAGATTTCCAAAAATTAAAATCTGACAAATGTGGAAAAATTTCCAAGATTAATTTTGATCATGACCCTGATTTTATTATTTCTTGACCCAACCTACCTTGACGCACTTGTATCGTCGAAGTGAGTGCTCATCGTAAATTCTTCCAAAAAATATTGGTAAGTTGAGAAGGGTTGAGCCCAGGGTGATAAAAATGGCTTTTGCAAATGAGTGCTTTGAGGTTGGTCTCCTAAAAATATTCCTTCCGGCACGACCCCGGTCAATTGCGATGATCATCATTGTTAGTGCAATTTTAGGAGGAAAAGATTACAACTGTTGATGATTTACATTTCCTTTTTAGAAACTTTTGAGAAATTTTCGAAAAACTCAAATTGTAAAAGCCTATTTGTTATACCAGAGGACCTTCACAAAATTAGGGGCTACAAGAATCAGCCTAATTTGTATATGGATGGCACGGGCTCAAAAGCGATTCTCGAGTCCTGGGCCTTGGGTCGATGCTAGACACTATGACCTCCGGGATATACCCCGGACATAATGTCCCGTTGGATATTTGGTATCTAAGTATTTATATGAACCTTTAAATCGCGAATAATATGAGTCCATTGGCTATTTTTATTTTGGACAATATATCTAATGACATTTTTTCCATGGGGTTCCTTGGACTTGGACATAATGTGAAGGGTTTAGCTCGAGACCAACAAATTGTAGGGGATTCGTTTCGGATTTCGGACCCTGAAACTTTCGATATGGACAAATTTTTCAAGTCCTGAATCACGCCATTTAGGACTCATAATAAGACATAATTCAGGACGTGGGACTCGTAAACATTCCATATATATAAAAATTTATAAATGCATGAAGGGTTAAAAATTATTTTAATTTTAAGAACAATTTCTCAAAATCATCATCAGTTGGTAATTTTTGTTTCTCAAACCCCCCAAAGAAACGCATTACCTGTCATTGAGACAGGGATCCCTAGAGGCCCAAAAACAAGGTCATTCAACATTAAATTGTCCCATAAAATTCAATCCTTGAAGTATCAATTTCCTATGACCTTACGATGAATCACTGCTGCAATGGAACAATTAAAAGTATTTGAAACAAGGATGCCGTAATCATGTTCCGCAAATCGGATCGTGCATGAGGCCACGTACAGGATTGATGAAAAGCATAAATAACCAATTAGGTGATTTGCAGGTCTGGAAACATTTTTGAACAAATTACTAGAAAATTTTGTTTTCTAATCTGTTCGAGTTGGAAAAATTTGGCATTTCTAACATAAATGTTTTAGAGGTTCTTAAAAATTGCATTCTTACTTTCGGAACCTTGAGGATCCAACAATAGTTAGGAGCATGATTAGATTTCCAGAAAAGGACAAGATGGTCACAAGCATGTACCAGGTAGAGCATATTATTGTGACTGGTGTCTCTTCTGATACGGGAATGAGGTTGACCTCAGATGGATCCAAGGTTACCCCTTGACTTTTCGACATTTCTGATCCCCATGTCCCATTACTCTCAAAGTATGACCCCTCCATTCTAACAGAACCTGGTGGGTCAATCTGAACTCTCCATTTTCCCAAGAACCCTCAATGAACAAAGTGGCCCAAATTCTTAAAGAGCTTTGAACTGATTTGATTCCATTTGTATATTTTCTTATAGCCATAAACATTTGAGCCCTTAATTCTCTAACATAAATTATCTCAATCATTTGGATTCATTAAAATAATTTGACCAATTACTTGGCTTAAATATATAGTTGAGTTGAATATAGATTGGGATAAAGTTCCCAATTACTAAAAGAAATTGAAATTTCTTTTGAGAACTTAAGTTCCGGTAACAAATTGGTCTAAATCGCCTCAAATTGCTGGTCATTTTCCCATTCCAAACAATGTACATGTAAACTAAACTTGTTAATGATAAGTCTTTCCGTTGTTCTTATATTCAGCGTGCAATTTTATGAAAGATTATTTTGTAAATCAAAGTAATTTATATGACCTTCGATTCTTGGGGTAAAAAAATGCCCAATAAATATCAGAAGAAAATTACATATCAACTTCATAAATAATAGCTAAAGTTTCGTAAAACTTGAACTAAAATTCAACTATGTCGTCAAAGAACTTTGGCAAACCCACTCAATCTCCACATTTCTCACATATACAAATATAATGAATACTCAGAATCGCTAACATAATGGATTTGCGGAAGTTGTAATTTGCGTTATTTTAATTTACTTAATCCCACTCACGAAGGCGAATGTTTATAGATGACAGGTTTTAGAATTGCAATATAAATTGTATCGTAAATTAGAATCTCGTGTAAATATTTCAAATAAATTGTATCGTCAACTAGACTTTTGTGTAAATTTTTTAAATGAAGATCCAAAAACTTTTGATTGAAATAAATTAAATTTAGCTTTTCGGGGCAAGCCTGCCCTATCAAGTTCAGATGTGAAGATCTTCTAGGCAATTTCCGAAGGGAAATTTTTAATGATGAACTCTCGGATTTTGGTAGCTTCTGCAATCATTTCTCCATCTTTTCTCCAAAGAACTTTGCCTTTATCGTGAGCTGAAAGAGCTTTGTAAATCTCATCGTTTTCTCCGATAAAATCGTTAGGCTTTCGAGGAATGACATGGACATGGACATGCTGTAACAAGATTTTTAAAAAATCCCGAATCAACTCTCTTGTAATGTCAGTGTAAAATAAGAAGTGGTCATTCTTATTCATCGCATCGCCTACCTTTATTGTCTGTCCAGCATCAATGCCATCCTGTATAGTAATAGTACTTGAGCCAGCAGAATGAATTCGTTCCATCACAAGCTCAACCATTTTGACCAACATGAACATATCAGCCACTTCTTCTCCAGTTAAGTCTCCCAAACGAGGAGCCACTCGCTTTGAAATGACTAGAACATCTGCCAAAAATTACAAAAGGACAAAACATTCTCAAGCTCAAAGCTAACAAGATTTACTGGTCGATTGCTTTTCAATAAGAGAAAAGTTGTAAACTATTAGTGTTCAAATTTCTTGTTGAGAAAATCACTTACGTCCTGGCAGAACACATTTTCGATTCACAAAGGCACGAGAGTAGGCACTCTCGAGGAAAACCATTTCTTGTTTAAGTTTAATTTTACAAAACGGCACCGGCGAATAGCCAAATACTTGTGGAACAGTAAATTTGGCCTTTTTGAGGGAATTTAATTCGAGTCCATAATACACTGCAGGTTTACGGCCGGCAATTGCTGGTATTCTTTGACGAATTTTAGAGACCAGACTCAAATCGATGTCAGCAAATATAATTGTTTCTTCCGTTCCTGCTTTCTCCACAATCTCTCCCCAAGGATTTACAATCTATAAAAAAGTTTAAGTTGTACATAAGTTCTAATCACATTACAGATTCCATGAATTGGTAGGGTTAATATATATATTGTCTTACCATGGAATGACCAAACGATTCCCTGAGTTCATTATGTTTACCGACTTGTGCAGCAGCAATAACGTAACACTGATTGTCTAGTGCCCGAGATCTCAATAATGTTTCCCAGTGGGCTTGACCTGTGGGAACTGTGAATGCTGATGGAAAACTAAGGATATCTGCACCTTGAAGGCGAAGGCTCAAACTAAACTCAGGGAATCTGACGTCAAAACACTGCAAGAATAGTTTAGAATATTCCTATACAAAGTAAGCAGAAAGAGATTCTTGCCTAAACAATAATTAAAATATTTGATATTCTTACAATTCCTAACCCAAGGGCTCCAATGGGTGTCTGAACAGGTGGATCCAATTTATCTCCTCCTGTTACATATCTGCTTTCTTGAAGCTTCAAATTTTCTTCCGGAATCTCAACATCAAACAAATGAACCTTACTGTACTTAGCCACAATAGCACCACTGTTATCGATAATGATATGTGTATTTGACAGGAACTTTGGTTCGTCGTCTTGAACATTCTAAAAATTTAGAAAAAAGAGAAACATACGTACATTTTTAACTACCACCATAAAAGTAAAACTTTAATTAATTTGAAACTCAGTAATCCCTTACTTGTCTTTCATGAAAACCTCCTAAGCTCAACCATACATCAAATTTTTTGGCAAGATTTCTGTAGGATGTCATGACTGGACCCTCAAGAGACTCAGACAAACTAAGAGACTCCTTTGCATTGTTGGCAATATAGTCAAATCCCTCAGGGAAGAAGATCATCTAATTTCAAGGGAAATCCAAAAATTTTATTTAAACTTCCATTTCAATCAATTGTTACTTAGCAAAATATAACTGGTAATTTGAAACCAAAGCAAACATTGAGTGAGAGCATTGGATGCAAACACCTTGGACATTACTACCTGGAAATATAATTAATCGAATGAATACCAGTTTTAAAAGAAATCATATTCATAATTACCTTTGCCCCTTGCTCTGAAGCCTCCTCTATCCGTCGAACACCAATTATCAAGTTTCTGGCTTTGTCATTTGTTGAATTCATTTGAACAATAGCTATTTTAGTAGGACCACTGGACGATGACTCAGGATCCTGTAGACTTGTCGACGAGTTTAGTGATGATGATGTCATGTTACGAAATCCAATGATTTCCTTTAACAAGACGGGGGGTTGAAGGTTGTATGTTCTCCTTGGTCTTAAAAATCCAGTATTCTTCAAAATAATGTTCAGACTCCTTGTTCTAAAATTCAATTAAAAGCATTTCATAATTAGATAGAGATACACGTATATAAACAGTTCATTACATTTGACTAAAAAGTAAGTGTTTGAGGACCATTTCACATATTTAGTAAATTTTAATTTTACAAATTTAATTTTCTGACTTACTTGTTTAATATGTAAAATCCTAGTTGTGGTCCTCTACCAAAGACACTGGCAATACTCATCAAATCCTCATTTAAATGTCAGTGATTCCCAGTAGATGAATCAAAGTTGGTTTAATCAGCTTTTATCTAAATTAATTAATTTACACAATCATAATTAATTAATTAATTAATTAATTAATGTGTGATGACTCAAATCTTATACACCTTATTATGGGTGGTCGCCTCTAATCTTAACTATGATTAATAAATTCTTCAAGTTAATTTAAATTAGCCAGCCAGTTAACAGGTTTAATTACAATTCCAAAAAGTTAATAATTAGGATTTCAGATTCATTCCACTGATTGTGAAAGTTTTACATGATGACCTAAGTCCGGATTTTAAATCCATCCCCTCCTCCCACCACATTTCTCATTTACATTTATATTCACATGTTGTTCCATCACATTTAAAAGACTGTTTAAAAAAATAATAATATGTCAATTAAATTATTTACAAAAAATAAAAATTAAGAGGTCAAGGGGTCAACCTTTGTGATCTTTGACCTTTTACCCCTTCATAATGACTCTCTACTACTACTCACTCTGTAGGATTGATTTTAGTGAAATTTTGATTAAATTATCATAGAGAAGACAAAGGGGGGACAAAATTGGTTCATTCATATTTGAAATTGTTTTGTATCAATTTAAATCTAAAATTTACATTATTTTTTGTACAAAAAGAATAAAACTTTTTAAAGATTTTATCAAAATTTCTTAGAATTTTTAACTATTTTATATAAAAGTAGTTTTATTTAGTATTTAGTATTTAGTTAATTATACTACTCCAGTCCCAACCCTCTAATTCAAAATGGGGAAGAAACAGCATCAAAAGGATAAAATGTAAGTTAATTATTATTTTTTTTTAATTTTTCAAGTAATTTATAATTTATTTAATTTAGTTGTAATTTAATCAGGTGTTTTTTTTAAAAAGTATGATTACTTTAAAAATCCAGATTATCA